>JAGVSP010000763.1:0-80684 GCA_022494985.1 Micrasema minimum
AAACGTAAATTAATAGCTTGTGTTCGAAAATAGGAATCAAGTCAAAGTAGGGGAGGATATTGATTATTTGTCTCAAAGTCCGCAACGGTGTCTCTTTAGATCAAAAGCTTTTAAAATAAATTAGTATACGTATTTAAAACCATGTCTGAAAATTCTACAAATATCCTTTTTTTAAATGACCACTCTTCAGCCTAGAATCTGGGTTGATGTTGCAATGTTACGCCCAAATGATCAATAGTGCAATGTGCTTCAAAATGTCTCCTACAAAGAACATAAATGCGCGGCATACTAACCCAGAAAAGCACAATCTATGCAGTTTCCTCACATTTTCCACGGACAAATAAAAATTTACTCATCCTTTTTTGCATTCTGGGCAATAAACTTCAATTAACGAGATTTCCATAAGATTTACATTTACTTCATCTGAACTACGCTTTACAAATGGTCGGCTAATTTGCATTGGAAAAACACAGCTTAACGCGTCTAGAATGAAATTGATTCATGATGTAAAGTGTAAAAACGTAGAAGGATAAATGTTTTCTTTAATTGCTTTTCTTAATTTATAACAAATCGTTGGTCTTTTGTGTAAAGGGCAAAATTGAAAAATAAATGAAATTAATCACTATGTGTGTAACAAATAATAATATTCCCAGATCCAAAGTTATTTTACGAGTATTTTAAACTTTAAATGAGAGATCGTGATGCAAATGTTTAGCATTCTTGTGTTCTTTCATTCATTTTCTCTTATCTGCACCAAATGGTGCATAAGGCACTGCATTCAAGTTTAATGTATCTTGATAATTTAACATACAATTTTTTTCTTTTTTTTGGGCTTTCCTTGTAACCCTTTTAAAAATCCCCCAATATCCTTTTTCAAACCTTCTCTTCTTCCTCATCTCCTTTTTCCCATCCTTTCTTATTGTTTTAGGCACTGTGCATGTGTGTGTATAATAACTTCAACTTTTACTACTCAAAACCCGTTATTGGTCATGCAAACTAATGTTATAGATCTTATTTTATTATACTCTGAATCGACTGTGTTGGTTTTGTGAATCAATTTGTTTTAAAAAAAAAAAATGAAGGCACGATAGTCCCCAGTCCAATAATTTTATAAAAATATTGTGTAAAACTTTTTGAAACACCAAATTAGAATAAAAAACCAAACCCTAACAAGAAACGAGGCCGAGTCTTCATGCATGGTCGACATAAGTCGTTGTTAATCACAACATAAGTCGAACATTGAGGTACTATATATGTATTGTATGTACAATGTACATCCATATAAAATAAAGTAAAACTTCTGGTGTTAAAATGAGTTCAACTGTTTTCAAAACACGTTTTTCAATCCACAACAAAATGGACTAATTTTTTTCTTTTTATGAATTGCTCTAGAATTCTAGATTTTTCCTTATTTTTATTTTCCAATAAGGATAAACTAGGTACCTATAATTCCGTCTAACTCTCAGATTTCCGCTCAGGACAGTCGGGCGACCACGTATTTATTTCCGACGACTCTCTCATTTGAATAAAGTGCCGGGAAGTGTGAATGCATAAATATGCACTGGGGGGGTGATACACCCCAGACGCCAAAAGGGTTGCAAGCACCAGTGCATACAAACACACATTTGTTCTAATTTATTGCATTTTAATCAGGCTGACCATTCTTAACGCGATGAAAATAAATAATTTAGGATTATGAAACAAGAGGTAATATGAGGACTCCGGATTAGAATTTTTAGGTTTGAATCCCACTCCAGCACAACTTTTTTCCTACTTTCTGGCAAAGCTATTTCACAAAATAAAATTCTTCCGATAGAAAAAATGCCTTTAATCCGGTGCCACATGGTTGCCTTTATTATTGAGAAAAAACTAGAAAATACAAAATATAAAAAAATTTTCAGGAATTCCTAATATTTAAAATAAAAATGGTTTTAAAAGGATTTCGAATATCCTTCGGCGTCGACTTATTTATCAAAACAATTTGTCCCCGCTACACCAACTTTGGCGGTCTCCGTAGCGTAATCTCTAAGACGCTGAACACACAATACATAGGTTCCGTGTTCGATTGTCGGTGAGAGCACAGAAATAAAAAAGTTATTTTTCTCAAGCCTAGGTATTTGTGACATTGTTCCCTCTGTTATTGGGCCTCCTGGCCCTTTAAGGTGGAAAAAAAAATTGTGCCACCAAATTTAATATTTTAATACAAAAAATAAAAAGATTCCACTAACCCTGTCGTTATCAGTGGATTTCCTTAGATATAGGTCGGCGTATAAAATCATCGTAAATAATTTTTAAAATATGAAAAAGTGCTTTAAATCTAAAGACCATCGCAGAGGGAAATAATGTAAGCACATTTTGTTTGTACTTCGCGGATTTATCCTAAGTGTAGTCACCCTAACTAGAACGAAACCTGATTAACTTGGCAGGCTCTGAGTCTGAATGTTAACAGTGGTTTCATTATTTTGATTTGTTTTCATTCACTTGATTTACCATTTTTATATACTCTACATCACAGTTTTTAAAAAAAAATGATAGCAGGTCTAACAATTTTCGAGAAATATCTGTTTTATCACTAATAATAGCTTTGTATATTTGCTAAAAAAACTTTCAAAGTAGAAAAATTCGGCCAAAAATAAAATTATTATTAAAAATTCATTTAACTGTAGTTAATTTGTGATAAGTCATTCAAGTTTGAATATAATACCATTTAACGTATTATTTTGTTTGTTTAATATCTAATATGTGTTCGTACTAGCGCTGAAGCGTAAGACTGATCATCTTGTCTTCGTGTAACAAATTATCAAGATTCACTGCAGTTGGAGTACTAATGCAGTGCCCTACGCACCATAGGAGCATCGGTACAGGAATTTGTAAACTTGAAGCATTTGAACAGGCGAGGCGGTGGCGCAGTGGTAGCGTCGCCGTCTCTGAGTCTAGAGATCCCCGGTTCGAGTCCCCACTCCGCCTAAACTTGATTCATATTTTCAAGCACAGGCCGCTTAGGCTTTATTGTAAACAGTATTTACAAATTGAAATGCAAATATCATAAGATTGCATAGATTTCTTTTTATAATAATAAAAATAAACAAAAAAATATTTCTCTCAGTTGCACCAATGTATAAATATCTAAATGTAGGCATACTTGCACCAAGGCCTTTAGGGACCCTGTTTGCATGCTAACACGTCTAATACGATGCCTTTGATTATACGATTGAGTGCAATATGCACTCAGTTACACGTGCGCAATTTAAACGAGTGTTTCTATCTAGAATAGATTTATAATAATTAATTTAAACTCTCAATATTCCGTTGAGAATAAATCTTTGCATACATACATAATAATGAAACCTAAAATTCATTTTTTTAAATGATGAAATCGTAAATAAAAACTTTTTGAAATAATCTGTTCTTCTCAATGGCTGCGAATCATGGCACCCTACCAGGACCCAAAATAACTGTAAGTATACTGAGTTTTGAGAATTAAAAATAATATTAGGTGTGCGGTGGTTTGGGGTGGTGCGGGGTAGAAACTAACGTTTCCCTACTACTGTTAATTTGGGCCGACTCTGGTTGGTTTGGGTGATGGATACAATGACAATTATAATACATAAGCCGAGACAGTGGTAGGGGCAATGAAAGCATTTGTTCGCGTACATAACGTAAATTCACCCGTATTTTTATCACACGATCAAGATTCACTGCACTTGGTATACCAATGTACCCTATGCACCATTGGGTGCGGATAAGGGAATGAATTTAATTATTATAATATTTGGTAAAATCGATTTTCGATTATTGTACATATTTATAATTGTGTTACGAACGGTGAAACGCGGGGATTTGTACATCCAAATATTACATATTGAAGTACTCCTAAATATGAATAGACCTGGAAAATACGCAGCAGCAAGTAGTAAACAAGATAAAGAATGCAAGACATCTTACTATCATTAATAACACCAAAATTTCTAACGCTGGTTCCAGGTGCAGCCTTAAGATTAAAATATATATTTATGTACTAATCTCTTTTACAAATTTTTGATTGGAAGTTTTAGATTTACACTTTTATTGTATCTACCGGTTTTCACTTAGTACCTACCTCACTTTTAATGCCTTCAGATGATAATAATTAGAGATCTAACAAATTCAAGATCCAATGCACTTGGTGTATCGATGCAGTGCTCTATGCACGGATAAGGGAAAATGGGAATGTTAATTTAAGTCAATCATAATGATTCTCACATTACGAAATAAATCCTACGAAAGAACCAATTGAAATTCAGTAAGACAATTTCTATATCGTGCTACTTTGTAGTATTATATTAACATCAATTTTCAGGAAACGAAAACTTCAAGCCGGCGACATGTTTTGAAAGTTTTCCGGCACTAAAAACACTGAAAGAATTTCCCTTCGCATATCATATATTATATATGTTTATAATAATATACAAGTTTCAGGCGCTGCAGATTCAGGTATTGCAGGTATTGCAACTTTCACAGGCATTAGTGTTATATTGCTGTAACATAATGCATTTACAAAACCGATGCCAAATTTTTGTAAATAAATTATATTATTTTTGTTATTATGGTTTTCCGATTGAATTTATTGTTATAAATTGGTCTATACGGATCCTTTTTCCAAAAATAATTAAGTTGAATTTTATTTTCATGGCTAAAAATTCTCCAAAAATAAAATAAAATATCCAAAAATTCTCATATTTTTTTTTTATCTTTGAAAATTTATTTGATTAAATGAGATAATAATGCATTCATAATGATTTATCAATAGTAATTTTCATTCCTCTAGTTTTAAATTTACATGAACACAACAAAAATTAATGATATTTTTCATAATCCCCATAATGATGACCAGCTATATTATTATGAATAGTATTTATTTATCATAACGTAAAGTTATTATCGGCATTATCGAAAAAAATAAGAAAGGGCTTTTACGATGGTTTGGTCACGTGGAGCGAATGAATGATGAAAGAACAACTAAAAAAAGGTATAATGCAAGTGTGCCTGGATGTAGAAGCCAAGGAAGACCGAGAAAGACATGGCATGATCAAGTACGACAAGTACTTGAAAGCGGACATGTGAAAAGTCGGAATAATCGGCGTGTGTGGATAAGAAGATGTATGAATGTAGAGGAAACGAAAGAAGTGTGTCAGGACAGAGTAGTATGGCATTCTATCCCCTACGGGGAAACGGCGTGATGGTTAGTGAGTTAGTTACTAATACAGAAGATGATCAATATAGCTATAGTCGTGTCTATTCAGATTTTTAAACCGTAATTTTGTCATTAAAAACAGTCAATAAAACATCCTGAAACTTAAAAAGAGGTCATCAAAACATAACATCATATGTCTTTTTATGTATCATATGTTTCGTGCATCGCTTGGTTTCCCAATATACTTTTTCGTTCGCGAGGGAATCAGAGCTTACATTTTCAGCAAAACTGAAAGCACAATTTTCTTCCGACATTACATGAAATGGATATACACCAAATATAAATATGCATGTGAAGTAACGTACATCAGAGTGTTTGGGTAGATGTCGAGAGTATAATAATACACATTACATAAAATATGCGCCCGGCCAAAGCTTTCATCCCCGTAGCCAAGAAGCTAAGGGTAGTTATATGGCGTTAGAAGAGCATTAGTGCTGTATGAAACACAGTAATCGAATATAATTAACGAATTATTAAAAAAAAAATTTGACCAAAATAAACTTATCCCTTAATATTGAATAACATTAGCTTCAAGTAAGATTAAAAGACTTGTAATAATGGTAAATTACATAATGTAATATATAATATTAACAGGATTTTTGGAAGGGAATACCTAAGGTATCGGAAGAATATCTAGGCTTGGTAATTTGATACAAGCTCCGTCATGGGTTAAATCCAGTTTTTTTTCTACAATTTCTGAACACACTAAGAATATTGTTATAATTGTTATTTATAATTTGAACGGGTGGTGGCCCAGTGGGTAGCGTCGCGGTCTCTGAGTCCAAAGATCGTCGGTTCGAATGCCCACTTCGACACGATTCGATTCCTATTTTCAAAGCACAGGCCGCTAAGGATTTATTGAAAATAGTATTTACAAATTGAAATATTTGCAAATATCATAAGATTACGTAGATTTCTTTTTTATAAAAAAAAAAAAAAAGAAGTTAAATATGAAAACCTAAATAAATTAATATTAATAATTAATTAACGCATTATGAAAATATGTAATACGTTTTTATTTTTTAATAAAATAAACTTGAATTCCCAATGATAATCATTCGCTTTGTCTGTAATTTCTAGTTTGGATATTGTAAAGTCTTAGAAAAGTATGGTTGGTTATTGGTTACAAAAGGCATATTTTTAAATTTAATTTAAACGTATATTTTTTATTATTTAAAAACAGATTCAAGTGTATTTTGGTGTGATATTCAATCGATTATTGATTTTTATGTCAGTATTTATAATATTTAAGCTAAAAATTATACAGATTTAGAAAAGGTCTCACTTATAAGTATATAGTTTAATGTATAATAATTATACTAAGCAAAACTTGCTTCTTTCAATATTATAATGTAATAATCAAATATGTAAAACGGTCCCAACCTTAAATTGATTATATTATCAAAATAATTTCCGCTCAAAACATCTAAGATCATTAGTTCGTAATTAAAATTACTGTTATTTAATATTACACAAGCAATTGAATTAATACCGCAGTAATTTAATAAATTCAATTATTCGGTTTCAAAGTTGACTACCCATCACTAGTCACCATCCTATCTAGGCTGTAAAGCTCTGATTGAGGCCGCGGGGTTAAGGCTTTAGGGGACGGCTTCAGAGGAAACTGGCTTCCCATTCACACACACCAATTCCCCCATCCACACCCAAGTGTAAGTATAACACTTACACCAGAAATAGATAAATATGTGTGTGTGGAGAAAGACATTTATTTTTCAAACTAATTTTATATTTTTAAATTATAGTTTTCTCAAGTCAACAAATCATTTAAGCATGTCAATAGTCTTTATTTTTTATTCTAAGTCGTACCTTTAAGATTTTATGCATGGTTCCAAAAGAAATAAAGAAAGACGAAAAAGATAATCTCAATATATTATTTAACTATGTCAACGTCTTATCTGTGGAAAATCTATGCAAATATAAAATAATGACAGATCATTTCCTTGACGATGGGCACAAAATAAAAATATCACACCCGATTGAGACAAGATTAGTTTCGGCACAGCGGCTGAGGCAGCCTCGACAGGTAAACTATTACGGGAAAAGAACATTGGCGTGTGTTATTCCAGATTTATTTAATCGGCTCCCAAAAAGTATTTATGAAGAAAAAAACATTATTAGAAAAGTCTGCCTTTTCAGTATACTGATAAAATACAAATGATGGCAGTAAAATAAAATAAAATAGTAATTAAAGAGCACATTCTATAAAATTCTGAGAAACTAGCAACCCAGTTCTTAATCCGTATAAAAAGTGAAAACCATTTTGTGTACGCCGCTAATTTGGTCCCCATGTATAGGGCAAAACATTTTTTTAGCCTTTGTACGCCTTTTGATAATTTAAAACGCAAATTTAATTGCGAATTTCATACAATATGTGTAAGTACCCACAGTTTTTTTGCAAAAAGTCCACCCCTGAATTTTAAGGGTAGAAAAAACCCAGAGGTGTTCTTGTCGCTTGTCATAATTTTCTTAAGGCCTTACATCCCTGAAAGTGTTTCTAGAGGGCTGAAAGCTTCAATGTCTAAAGTGGCTAAATTGCATTTTTTATAAGACAAGGTGTAGGTACTCTATACAATAGCATTAATTTTTACATAGACATAAACCGTTATAATATTACTTCGCTAGGTTGAACAATATTTTTTGGGATACAATAATATTAAGATTACAGTATGTATAATAATTACAATATGTTAAAAAACATTTGTGTGTAACCACCCCGATTGTTCTATGTTTACCGGTTCCGAGATGTAAATAGTCTCTTCGTCAGGACAAACAACTAAACCAGCATACTACACACCTTCCGATTTACAAAAAACTCCAAACTAATATGCTTCATTCTATATTTATCGTCTTCCTTTTCCGTAAAAAAATAAAGATCTGAAAGAAATGTTTTTGCATCAAAAAGTATTAACTATCGTCCATTATCAGGAATCAAACTTATTGCTTGACCCAATTTTGTGATTCGCAAACAAGAATTCTATTACAAGAATGGGCAAACTTATGCGCATTTTAAACGAGACGGAAAACTGTACAGTTTCTTGTGAAGTTTGCAAACTGCCCCTTGTAAGTTTTTGAATTGAATATAAAAATGTCTGAATAAAATTACATGATCTTTTTTCAGGTAAAATAATCAAATATACAAATATGAATAGCAGATACATAATGCCGAGTTTGTAACAGAACATTAATTATCCGGTAAGCCACAGCGTTTAGCCCCTAGCCATCAGAAACAAAGCGATTTTTTAATTAAAAAAATGAGAGCCGATATGGCGCACAGTTCTTTTTTTCAGAAGTGACGTAAAACCTTACAATGATGACGTTACAGTACGTTCATTTATTTTCGCATTGAATCAAAATGGAGCTTCAAAACCTATGCCGGAGTCGTTCGACTTTAAAAATATTGTGAAAACGGTAAGATAAAATTATTTTTCTTAAAAGATAACGTTAAGAGCCGATATGGCGCACAATTCTTTTTTTCAGAAGTGACGTAAAACCTTACAATGATGACGTTACAGTACGTTCATTTATTTTCGCATTGAATCAAAATGGAGCTTGAAACCTATGCCGGAGTCGTTCGACTTTAAAAATATTGTGAAAACGGTAAGATAAAATTATTTTTCTTAAAAGATAACGTTAACGCCTTGTAAACGCTGAAATCACCGTTTTCCCTAAGTATAATTAAAATATTCTTCATTGAGGTCTTAAAAAATAAAATTAATGAAATATTTAAATTATCTAGATTGAAATGAAATTAAGACAGAAAACTTAAAACTTTCAGAATAAATTTGTATTAAAATGTCCACCGATGAGATGGTTAAACGATATCAAGAAGTTTTCTGTAAGACGGTGGATGGGGACGGCGCAGGATCGGGAAGAGTGGAGGCGGCATAGGGAGGCCTATGTCCAGCAGTGGAACAAGCTGACATGATGATGATTCTTAAAAAATGCATTAAAACTGATAAAATATTGAATATTGGTAACAAACTCTATAAGACAAACATGACTTCTAAATAAATTGATTGGTGTCAAAATTTATACTACTTTGAGTTTAAGACCCCTGATGTAATGAAACCATTTACTGGAATAAACGAGCAGGGATGTAGGGTATTATTTTGCGAACACAATACGCGAATTCACGTAGACACGTGCGTCACGTTTTAATGGAGTCATTACATGAAAACGCTGTAATACCTATTATAGTAATGCGTTGTTAAGAGGCGTACAAAGCTAGAGAATAATCGTGGTTTGTCCTATACTTATAAAACGAGACGAAGATAGAGACGCTCACTAAATGTAGAAACGTAAGATAATAATAATATGAAAACTGGATAGCGATGTACTCTCTGACTATTGTTTTTATCTTGCTGTCATTTTTAGTTATCCAAATAAATTAAAAATAAAAACGAAAAGAGGGCTTACGGTTATTTTAATTTTCTTCAGAATTCATACACTATTTAAAAAACAGTCTGTAAAGTCGGTTTACGGACACTAATTTTACGTGATAATGTTATAAGAAAACATTGATGAAAAATAGCAGACTTTTATGAATTGAATCGAATTATTATTACTGAATTATCATTATTTTGTATAATACAAAGGAGTTAACTGAAAATGACAATTTCTTCCATGAATTAACATTTTTTTTTTTTTTTCTTCTTGTGTGCTGCTGCTTTCTCCCTTCAACTCGGACGCATCGGCCGATGGAGTGGAAGAGAGATAGATGCGTCACAAACCGAAACTCTTAGGCGTTCGTGCCTCTCTATCGCTTGTTCCGCGCTCTCGCTTGCCCACTCGGCTCAGGCGGAACGTTACAATGAGTCATGCTTTTTCGTGTGTGCAGCCGGCACTCATCGATTTATTAGACGTTATCACGTCAAAAAAAAATTACGTAAATTTTTTAAGCCTTTGTGACTGTTCATAAATCTGGAATATCATTTTGAAAACACCAAAATTTGTAACGCGGCTGCGCTGGCTTGGTTTAGATGCAGCTGTATTACATTAATAATGGATACATAAACTCAGTTGGTTCCCAAATTTCCGCCTCGTATTGCAGTGGTAGGCGTTATGATATCATGCCACGCGTTAAATGTTTTGGACCCCATTCCCGCCTAAAATAAAAGTACTTATATTTATTCAATTATTTAAAATTTTAATTTTAAATTTAAATTTTAAATCATTGAAATAAATATTTAAAGTACTTTATTTTAAACTTTTGGACAAACTAGAGCGACCTATCCGTCTACGGAAGTACGACCACATTTCTAAATTATCGTAGGCAATTAAAATGTCTAATTATGAGGTAGACTATCATAGCATTACAATATACTCAACAATACCTGAGTGAAAAGTTTCAACATTTTTGGCGATTCACGGATAACCTCTTTGATCACGCGATCGAAATACACTAACTACCACTTGCCCAGTTTACTATAAGTTATTTAACAGTGCATGTGGCTCGACTATGGAATCAACTCCCATTCACCATAAAAAAGCCAAAACAATTACCTGTTTCAAAACACAATTTAAAAAAAAATCTTTAGAGGTTTCGGGTTCGATTCTTGGTGAGAACACAAAAATCGAAAGTGATTTTTCTCAAGCCTAGGTGTCTGTGATGTTGTTCCCCTCTGTAATTGGGCCCCCTGGCCTGTTGAGGTGGTTGAAAAAATGTAAAAATCTTTCGCTATCAGTCGACCATAATTTATATTTTATAAAAAAAGTAACTGAGCAAACTTGTCTATGATATTAATTTTCATCTGATTACTGAGCCGAATACACAATTTGAATATCGACGTAATTTGGATGACGCCGTCTTTCAACAAAGTTTACATCCAGTGAGCAAGTAGGCTTGAAAAATATGTTCTAGTAAAAATCTAGTTTAATTCAGTCCAGTAGTTTTAGACTGAATCGTAAATTCAGTAAAACTTATTGTAAGTCATGTTTCGAATATGTTTTACAATCATAATAAATGAGTTGTACGTAAAACGTATATAAGTCCAAGCTTATATTAGTAGTTTCATTTCTAGGATGCTTTCAATCCTACCTGAAAATCAAGCTTGAAGGGTATGAACTATCAGAAACTTTAGAGCATTTAATCGCTTTCATTCTCGACAACCTTGGCATACATAATACATCTACCAGGCTATCCACATACGACCAGATTCCCATTATGAATTCTCTTTAGCCATCCAGACTGTAACACGACCACTGGTAAACATTATCTGATCGTGTCGTGTTCTCCTCGGATGCCCTCTTGTTCTAACTTACTCCTGCATCAAAAGCTCTCAAGTTGAATGAAAGCTAGCTTTCGCCACTAAAGGCACATTGATTTATTAAAAAAAATTGTAATAAAATTTTTGTTCATTTATTTATGTTTTTCATACAGTTAACGGATACCTCACAGGGCAAAACGATATTCATGTTGTCATTATATCAAATGACTCGCCATTCAACTAAAAATGGTTAAAGTACAATTTTGAATTACTTATTCGTAACTACCCCCAATCCAATTTTAAAAGTATTTTGACTAAATTACCTTAAACTTTGCATACTACTTTCTCAGTGAACAATGTCAACGCATGACGCCTTAAAATGAGTCAACATCGTTGGAAAGTTACACCATCTTTTTGTTAATTTTATTCGTACGGTTTTTACACGGTTTCACTACACAGGAAGGCATTTCGGAATGTTTTCTGAACGTCTGACTCGGCCGGGGGTTAAAGAAATACTGAATACGCGTCTGGCGGAGTTGGAGGTTTTGGCGGAGTTGAAGTGTCATTCATTTTTTGGGTTCAGTTCAAATCTAAGTGTACTAATAAATCAATGGTCAACATATTATACGCATTGTGTGATAGTGATATTCTTAAAATTATTAAATTTCTGCGACATTCACATACGTAAATTTGAACATAAGTGTAATTTTATAAAAGTCAAGTGATTGTAAATATATGACAACAGAGACAGGCATATTTAATTTTGTAGTGCCAAAGCGAGAAGAGGTTTGATTACAAGTTTCAGGTTTGTAATTTCGACATTTCGATGTGAAACGGCTGATTACAGGCGACGGGATTTTCCCACTAAATTATGTCCCCATACTCGTACGTAAACGAACTGTCAGAAACGCACGGATGTAACAGCACACGTTATAAAGGAAATAGAGTATTGTATGTATTTTGACATTTTACATTAAATGCATATGAATACTACTCACTACTTAAACCTACTTACACCCTAAATATATACTCGTTACTTTTGTAGTTTTGAAGGAATTTTAACGTACTTGCACAAATGCTCTCATTGCCCCTATCACTGTCTCGGCTTATGTATTATAATTGTCATTGTTTCCATCACCCAAACCAAGTGTTTATATATTAAATCGCCCCATGCTAAGAAATACATTTTACCTAATATTATTGCCCATTCTTCAAATTGTTTGCACAATGATGTACCTTATCCTTGCAACTGTGAACTGATCTCATTTGAAAACGAATATAAATACCTAGGAGTGAGTATTGACCATAACTTCAAATGGGATTGTCAAATTGTAAATTTTTGTGATCGACTGCGCACTCTGGTTAGTACTTTTTATAAGTTATCTTTTATTTTGCCAAAATACATACTAAAAATAATTTATTTTTCGCTTGTGGAATCTATAATAAGATATGGAATTAAGTCATGGGGACATTCAACTAAAACGAATATCAAAATGATGGAGAGACTCCAATATTCAATTATTAAAAAAATTGTACCCATCGATATTTATATTCAAAGAGAAAACAAAAGACTTTTATATAGCGTCATTAATACATTGCCGGTTAAAGGAATGTTGTGGTTCCGCATCATAATAGAACAATTTAGTAATAATAAATTCAAAACTCCCCTTAACCACTCGCATAATACAAGACTTATTCAAAATGAAGCATTGAACATACCTAAAGTAGCGAATAAATACGGTAGCCGAACCTTAAAATTTTTAGTTCCCACTATTTTTAATTTGCTGCCGGCTGAAATAAGATTAGCAAAACATTGTAATAAAGGCTTAATAAGAGAGTGGCTACTCGATCAAGAGTTTTTAACTTATCTCTAATTGCGTTTACTGTTCGTAATTATGTACCTACTGTATATAAATGTTATCTTGATATTTAGATTTAATATATATAGTCTGATGTTCAACTTGATCTCTACCAACAAGCCACAAAATTGGCTTGGTAGGATTGTGGTGTGAAAAAAAAAAAAAAAAAAAAAGAATTTACATACATACAAAAAGATACATTCATAAAAATTTATATACTTACTTATAACTTTTTCTCTACTATAACTATAACCAAAACCAAAACCATAATGTAATAGAGAGCAAATCCCTGCCTAAAAAACTTTTTTTGCAGTTTAGCGGGAATTTAACATAACTTTATGTACATGTTCAAGTGAATAAATAAATATAAAAATAAAAAACCAGAGTCGGCCCAAATTGACAGTGGTAGGGAAACGTTAGTTACTACCCCGATCATTATTTATTAGTTAGTACTACCACCCGTATGGAGACCGGCATACTGCCTCGCAAGGTAAGATGATCAGTCATACAATTCAATACCAGTCCAAGGTAGCACACATGAAATATTAATATGAAAATCACATGTAAATCAATATTTCGTCTTTACGGGAATCGAACCAAACCACGGTAGCCAAATACGCTACTACTACGCTACCATTATTGTATTACATAATTTAAATTTTACTTTCAAAAAACATTTTTAATTTTTTTTTAATATTATGTTGAACCCTTCCATACTTTAAAAATACTACCGTGCCTAGGTGTCTAGTTATGTCACTCACTTCATCATCAAAAGGCATCTACGTCATCACTAGACATCTAAGTCACACGTTTTTGTGTATTAGCCTAAGTGCTGGAGTCTTTAGACGATGGAATTTGATAATAAGTGGTATTATAAAATTAACCCTATAAAGCGAATATTTTTAGAAAATTTGTATGGAATCGCCCCTTCTAGTGAATTCTTGTTCGAAGGTTAAACCACTAGGGGCTGTAAAAATAATGTTAACGAAAAATACCATCATGTCAAAACTCTTTAAAATTCGAACAAAAACTGTCTGTTTTGTAATTTGAAATTCTCATTTTCCGGTTTTCTTGTGCAGTTTGCAAACTGTCCCGTATGACGTTTGGCTGACCTCACAATTAAAGTTGTTTATTTTAAATGTTTAAGTAAATATTAATATATTGAATGTGTACCGACCTATCTACAGCTTATTCAAAGAAGATGAAGCAAAATTATCTGTTTTTAGTATAATTTGGAGTTTAAGACAATCTGAGATACTAATCTCATTATGTTCGTTACTTTTCGAAGCTGGACAAACTTTTATTATGAACTAATTTGAATATGTTTACTCGGATGTGTACACAATATTTAGAACATCTGATTTATTTGGGTAAGTACACAATATTTAGGACATCTACCTAATAAACCAATAAATAATGTACGTACATACGAGCCTTCTTTAGCGAAGTGCATAATGAAATTAACTAACAAATTAGAAATTAAAAACTCGACTTATTATTATGACTTATATTGCAATCCTGCATTTGATTAGCATTGTGAAGTTGGTTACGCAGATAGAGAGACGTGCCAAGCCTACCAACTTTATGGGGTGGGTAGGGGTTGATATTATCACTAGGGAATGAGAAGGGTTGGAATTGTGAGGAATACCACCGCATACGAAATAAGACCAATATTGTTATACGCATTTGAATTTCTAATGCGTTTTAACAGTTTTTTGTAACATGAAATTACATAGTACAGCCTCCTTGATCCCATTAGTTACTCAAATTAATTTGTTTTCAAGGCGATACAAAATAGTTAAAATATTCCGCGAACAAGAAATAATAATGGCGTCCGCAGGCGGACTGGGAATTTGACCCACAATTCTAGAATTGATTTGGCCACGTTTCCAATCTACAGCCTCTTCCAGAATACATCGAGGAAGGAAGAATAAACATTCGAATAGTGGTGTAAATAACAGGTCAATTATTCGGTTATATTAAGATTTTCAAATTCTGTATTCTCGGAGCGAGTCCGTTTTCCACATAAAATTTTTAAAATATCATCAAAATCAAAGAAAATAATTTACCAAATTAAAATTTCATGTAGAAGAAAAAGTTATTTGATAAATTCATTTATTTTTGAAGATTTGTGATTTTTCAAGGAAAGTGACGGACAAAATCAATAATTAATATATTATCCTTGTAATTTTTGCCGATTGTGTAGTTAGGGGGATAATCATGGGTCATACTACGTATGTCTCCCGAGAACCTTAACCACGCTCGCCTATTTTTCAAGGCATTAGCGAGTAGATATGAAATGATTATGGTATGGTTATTTTCTTTCAATAAATCGGTTTCGCGCACCCCTATTGTACAGTGTCTCAAATTCGATGTTAATTCACTTGCATAAGACGCACTACGATGAAGTTGGCAGTTGGCGCGAATAGTGAGCTGACTGCACAAGATTTCACTTCAATCAACCTAAAGCACCAACAACACCCTTCTCGGGGCGAATTGCTTTACCAATGGAAAATGCAAAAACACAGTGCATTTGCTCAGAAAAATGTTTACCACAAATTTTCAGGTGCAAATTTTTTTATTTCACCTTCTACCTCCGCTTATTCGCATCTAATGGTGCACTAGGCACTGAATTGTTATAGTAAAGGCAGTGTTATGAACGAGAGGTAATAAGTATTCCACTTCAGCGCTAGTCTGGGATTGAAATAATAAAAAAACACATTTAAAGTTTAATATAATTTTATGGCAAATGCAAAATTTAAACAGATCTAAATAGTTAAAAAATGTGATAAAGTAATTAATTTTAGGTTAGTACATATAACGAAACAATTAAGATATTCATTTGTAAATATATTATGGTTTTTTACTTTCATTGCTTAGTTAAATCTCGATTAACCAGTTAACCAAGACAATTAGGATCTCGATTAACCAGTTAACCAGGATAGATAATTAACCAGGACAATTTTTTTAAAAGTTTCGTTTGGATATTAAAAAAAAAATGTCTACTAAAAAATATTCATAAAAAACATTATCTGGGCGCATTGAATAGTTTTCGTTAAAAAAATTATAATGAAAACAAATCGAATCGTGCATTTTTCTCAGAGTTTGTATCTAATAAATTTTTGAAACAAAATATAAGACAAACTCGATGGATTTTCTAAGAACGCCATTTTGTAACAATGCATTTCTTTTTCTTATTTTTAGCCTTTTACATTCAACACCAAGGGATTGAAATGCAATTCCCGATCTTTGTTATTTAATTATTAACGTTCATCCCCTTACAGGTAATACCAGAATAGAATAGAGGAAGATAAGACTGAAAGAATTAGTGTATTAATCGATGTCCATTGAATTGAAAACTTAAAGGGTCGTAGACAGAAACTTGCAGGTTTAGCGACCGAATCTAATCATAAAATTAAGGATTTCTGTGGAGTTTCAGATTGAATTTCGGAAAGGGTTTTGCTAAAATTGTAGGCATTCGTTTATAGCGGAAATTTCAATTAGGTACCAACATAATTACAAAACAAGTTCAAATAGCTTACTGGAGGTTAAAAGAGAAAATAGACTGTTTTTTTACAGATATTATGAGTGAAAAAGGTAAGTATGAAATATTTTACAGTATTGTTACTAATCATTGTATAATAGTAATCAATATTTTTAAAAACAATAGTCTAACTAACTAACTAACTAACCATCACGCCATTTCCCCGAAGGGGTAAGCAGAGAGGAAACAACGCCCCACCACTCAGTCCTGGCATACTTCTCTTGCTTCCTCCACATTCATACATCTTCTCATGCACGCACGTCGATTATTCAGACTTCTTACATGCCCACTTTCAAGCACTTTTTTTTTTTACTTGATCATGCAATGTCTTTCACGGCCTTCCTCGACTTCTACATCCAGGCACAGTCGCATCTTATATTTTTTCATCATCCATTCGCTCTACATGACCGAACCAACGTAAAAGACCTTTCTTAATTTTGTCGATTATGCTTATCTCAGCCTTGCATTCTGCTCTAATTTCAACATTAGTGCACCTATCGTACATAGTTTTACCACACATTCGCCTGAGAGATCGCATTTCAACTGCATTCAATCTACTTTCATCCTTATTTTTCCAACTCCATGCTTCGCTTCCATACATAAATAGTCAATGCATATATTTTAGAAGTGATATAAACTTAATAAAATAGACATGAACAAACATTTTTAATAGTCCAGTAAATAAAAGGTTTTAGATTGCATTAATGACTTCTACTACTACTTTCCCTTATCCGCCCCTAATGGTGCATAGGGAACTGCATTGGTACCCCAAGTGCAGTGTATCTTGACCATTTTTATTACATGAAGATAAGATGATCAGTCTTACGCTTCACTGCCAGTCCAAGGTATCAAACATGAAATATTAATATGAAATGACATGTAATGTTGACTCCCTACGGGAATTGAACCCGCGACCTCATCCACAGTAGCCAAACGCGCTACCACTATGCCACGAGGTGGACATTAAAGACACCAGTAAATTGAATTTAATAAATTAGTGCTGCTATTTTGCTAATCATTTCTCGTGATTTTGAATTTTTATGGGAGTTGAAACCAGAGAAATACATCAATTTGTTATTTTACGCTAAACAAAAATGATATTTTGGTGATATAAATGTTTGACACATGGACATAAATTATGATACACAAGAAAAGCATAGTTTAAGGTAAAATTGTATAAAACAAGACAATTGAAAATTTGAAAATCGCGCTTTGGGAGATTGAAAATATTTAATATTTCATAATTATTATCAATAATGCTGTCCAAGTATTTATCTTTTTATTCTAACATTATCCCCCCGAAGTGCAATTAATGCAACCTACTCTATACAAACATATTTATATTGACTATAGACCAGACAAGAGAGCTGACAAATGAAGTAACGGAGGGGCTACTTGATAATTTTGTAAAAAACGGCATCACCAAAAAAAGTATCAATTTTTAATTGAAATTTGCTCATTTCGTATTTCATTCAAGATAATGTTTAAAATTTAACGTCCACCAATGTATTGGTATGGAAAACACAGATTGAGGGATGTAGACCTGACTTGCCTTGCAGGCAGCTTGTAGAATTCATATTATCCACATAGATAACGAATAAGGAGTTATAATTATGATTATTATAATGATGGTACGGAAAACACAAACATCCATTTAAATTTTTTATCATTCACATCGCCAAAGACACCTGTGCTACGTTCATTTCTTAAAACGTCTTCTCGTTCGCTATTTATAGACCTTAAGAAAATCCATACCAAATCCTATATCGACCTAACTAAATAATATGTGGGTAGGTATACCGAATCGTTTAAATATTAATCGATGCTTTGTTGGCGATCGTACTAAATCTAGTTCTGCCAATTCAGTTCACTCAAGTTGTTCCTAACGTATAGAGAAGGAAATCCAATTAGAGACAATGTATGGGAAATATATGGACTACAGTCCAAACCTGCACTGCGATCAACGTATCTACGTGTAGATCTAATGTGTAAAATCTCTTTATTAATTTACAGATTATTATCATATATTATCATCATCATCATCATCACACCATGCCCGCTCCTTATGTGGAGCGTATGGATTACACAAACTGCCTCCAGGCCAAGCGATCGGCCGCCAGCTTCCGTGCATCATCCCAAGTCAAGTCCACGTCCCGCAGCTCTGACGCAAACTGCCGGTGAATTGTCAACAGTGGACGCCGAGAACCTGATGCCTTGTAAAATAGGCAAGCGTGGTTAAGGCTCCCGAGAGGTCATATACTATGTGTGTTACAAATTTTGGAAACGCTGCGCTGTTCTGTATCTACAAAACAAAACAACAATGATTTTTTTTAAACAAATGAATAGGTACGTAAACACTACTATTTTTTGCGAATTTCAATTTATACTTTTTTGAAAATGTAAGTTAAATAAATATTATTATTGTGGAACGAAAATATGGCGTGAAAAACTCATTTTTTCGTCTCTATACATTTGTTTTGCGCCGCTTTTTGGCAAAATTATTCAAACAATCAAAGCTGCGTTTTTCCAATCCGCTTCACCACGCCCGGGACTTTGTAAATCTACTTTCATCAAAATATTTCTGCATGTTTGTGGTGGTGATTCGTTTGTTTTACAGTTGTAATGGTTTAGCATCTAGATTGCAATTACTCTGTGGGCAACCAACGAGCTCCAGTTGCAGTGGGGTGAAAACGGATTATAATGCGACAAATTCATTAATCCGACATTTTTGGGAAATGCGCAGTTGCAATAATTATCCTATAATTATGTAACAAAGCAAAACTGTCATTTTGATTGAGGTAAAACTAGGGAATATATAACACTTTTAGATACTTGTAGGTACTTCCAATTTCTAGAAAAAAAAAACGAATTTTGTAAGTTGGGAAAAAACGGATAAAAAACGTTAACGACAGATTTACTAATTCGACATCTTCAGAAAATACGCAGTTAGCTGCAATAATTATCAGTACAAAACATCCATTTTGATTAAGATAAAAACATGGGAAAATGAAACACTTTTAAACATTCCGTTTTTAAACGTGTTGTTTTTTTTTTTTAACAATGTGATTAAATCCATCTGGAAAACTCTTGTACTCGGCACAATGGGCCAAATAAGTTTCGGAAAACCTATTTTTTCTTATATAAAACAAAATTTATGCAATATTATGATTTTTGCACATATTTCAATTTGTAAATACAATTTTCTGTAAAACCTTGTGAGGATTCGAACCGGGGATCTCTAGACTCAGGGACGGTGACGCTTTCACTGGGCCACCACCCGTTTAAAATTAAAGCGGATTGTGTGGAGAACACCTCCGCATTCTTGGACATTGGCAACTGGTGAGAAGCATCCGAAGACAGGAGCAAGTGCAGACGTTTCTTGGAACTCCACTTATTATCAAGTTCCAACGTCTAAAGACTCCAGCACTTAAGCTAATACACTCGCACTTTGAGACGTGTGACGTAGATGTCTAGTGATTACGTAGATGCCTAGTGATGACGCATGAGTGACGTCACTAGCTGTCACTAGGCAGCAGTAGGCACGGATGTATTTTTAAGTATGGAATGCCACTTTTTTTTACTTCTTTTTCAAAGAATTTTATCACTTCATTATACTATGTATATTATACACAGCATTGTAATCTGATTCATGGATTTATTCTGTCAATCTACGGTTACAATCAATTTGGATATTTCCCTCAATATGATCGACCACAAATAAAATGTCATAAAATC
Organism: Micrasema minimum; assembly: GCA_022494985.1. Classification (NCBI taxonomy): domain Eukaryota; kingdom Metazoa; phylum Arthropoda; class Insecta; order Trichoptera; family Brachycentridae; genus Micrasema; species Micrasema minimum. The sequence goes on from JAGVSP010000763.1 coordinate 20,599, forward strand.
AATTGAACGATGGTGTGGGATACCCACATATCAAAACTGTTAAGCTTCTGTCAACAGTAATCCATTTTTGCTATCATTTACACCATAAATCCGAAAATTGAAAAGTGCATAAAATATTATCATCGTGTTATGTTAAAACAAGTCACCAAAACTCACCTGCTCTATAATACATTTTATCTAGCAAACCATCAAGTCAATATCCAAAAGAGTAGGCAGAGAGGCAGAGAGGATAGATAACGCTGTACCACATTATCCAGGTACACTTACTTTACTTCAGGAATCGAACCCGTAAACTTCTTGTTATAAGACCGGAGTCCTCGTCTTATAGTCTGAGCTATATAAACCAGATTGATAAAGTAAGTTTTAATTCCATTAAAAGCAAAACTATTGTTTTTTTTCCGTTTAGTTTCGTAAATCCTGTTCATTTTCATAATACATATATCTGGATCTTCCCTACCGTTGGATTTGCATTTTTCGCATGTAAATGTAAAATGGCGTAGGTGTATGCCATGCCATTCGCCTCCATTCTCATTACAACTGAATTGAACTGAGTATATTTCCCACCGGCTAAGACTGGATAATATAAATCATCTCAGCGGTATTGGCTTGTGGAACTTTATAATGTATCTACAGTGATGAACCATCATATTTGAACCATTTTTCTCTTAGAGTTAAAAACTAATCGAGTAAGTACAATACTTAAATGATAAAAAAAAATTGCAAGGTTCTTGTAGCACCGAGCCAACATATTTTAAAACGATACTAAATTAGTATGCAGTATTTATTTAGGTCCTGCACCTCAATTACGGATATAATTACATGGAAATAAATTAATAAGTAAGTATTAAAGTTGCCAATAATATTTTTAATATAAAGCAAATAAAAATTGGAGAGACATCTTCGGGCGTCTTCTAGTAAGTAATTAAGTTCGGATGAGCCTTATCTACACCAATAAAGATTTATTGCCAAAAATGCTTAACAATCTTCTCAACAGAGGTTTCCAGTGAGAAAATCACTTGTTAAGTGAAACGTGGCAGGATAATTCATACTCATAGTGTCCGAAAATTTGTCATGTATGGTTATCAGCTGATGGGCGGAATGAGGAATGTTGTAATACATCAAGTGGCCACTTAATCAAGCAAATGACAGGTCATAAGCCCTGTAAACGCCTAGATAATCCATATTCGTTTCCAGAGTTTCTCTGCCTCTGTTGGGATATCAATAATCTATTAAATTAAGTGGTTTTCAAATGCGGATAACTAAAATTTTACCGAATCTACCAACTCGATAATCATAAAGCCTCTCTTTCTATGCAACACGATTAAATATGCCAGAAAAGAAATAAATGATTTCTCCGAGAACCATGGTTCAAAATATAACGGTTACACATTCAAAATTTGTTTGACGGCACCGCATACATTTTTACATACATTTTTACGTCGTCATTTTATATAATAATTAAATATTTTTTTATTATCCTATAATTCCTATGTCGTTATGATTCATTTTCCTTTGATAAATGTAAGAAGCGTCCCTATCTCAGTTTATTTTTCTTCTGTATTATTATTATTATACAAAGAGTTTAACCTACTAAAAGAAAACCAGTATGCCCATTGCCTATCGTTTCCAAATATTTTAGATTTTTAAGATCAAGATAAGCTGTACTTGGTTATCCAATGCAGTGCCCTATGCACCATTAGGTGCTGATAAGGGAAAATAGTAGTAGTAGTAGCATTTTTTATTTTATAGCTGAAAAAGCGTTGATATATAAATTACTATCCAATATCCGAATAATGTGCTTGGTAGGTACCTACCCAGTACAACGTTTCATAATTATTATTTTTGTATAAAGATTTCTATAGATAAAATGTGTACATATTTTTCTAATAAGCTGTAATATTTCGTCTCCTGTAAAGTATTCTAAATTGAAGTTACACAACTCTTGCGCTGACAGTATTTATGCAAGGAGTTCCTAATATATTTTAACGAGAAGTTTTGAATAATTTTTCGACGGCAGTATGGTCCTTATGTTGGAATCACCTACTGTACATAGGTAGGTACTTGCGCACAGCCGCAGCCGTATCAGCGTCGGATGTAAAGCAGACGGCTGTCGTGTCGTGTCGTGTCGTATTCGCAGTGTAATTCGCCCTTACACGGCTGAGTTTATGCGACGCGACAATTTTCGCAAGTAAAGGTAACTACACACTATCCAATTTTTCTACACGTATCAGTTACTCGAGCGCATCAGGGCGAATAAACAGCGTGCTTAAAAATCAGTACAAAAATAGCGTGGATATTTAGAAAATAATAAATAAATAAAACTACCTGCATTATGAGTTTTATCCTCTTTGACAACCCTTTGAGTGAAATAGCAAGATGGTTTGTAGTTAGTTAATTTTTAGTACCATACTATTATTTTCTATTTTTTACACATTATTTCAACAACACCACACACTATTTTTTTTTTTAAATAACATATGTGACACTTAAATAAAAATACTTGGTACACTTCCAGATACATTTATTTATGTTATGGGCATGGACATCTTCAGACTTATGCCCATGCCATAACAGAGTGAAAGCGCTAATTTATTGGTAAAATAAAAAACAATGTAAGTTAAAGTATACCAAGTATTTCTATTTACCTTTCGAAAGTAATTATTTAATAATCGCGGAAATACATAAATTAATATAAATAAAAAAATGTTATTCTAATATCCCGTACCATCCAAAATTTTTAAAAATTAAGGCCGTTTACACGAGTATCAATAGGTGCCATAAATAATCTTGCTGAAGTGTACAGAAATGAAACCATGCATTTTTTTCCAAGTTTAAATAATCTCATTTATAATTTTACACCCACGGATTGCCTGCCTTATTAACGCAGCGTAATTAACAACTTTTTAAATAAAATTAATCATTATTTTACTGATGGGTTTTTGATATTCTAATACTTGATGAAACCATATTTAGTTGCACACCTAGAAAGCCCAAAAAGTATGGAAAATAATATTCTCCCAGAATATATCTTCCGGTGAGGTTATTATAGAAAAAAACAAAGCGTTTAGCTAATTGCATTGGTGTGTGGTAAATATGACAATATTTTTATTGAAATTCCTAACATTTCAAACCCACAGAAAAATTAATGCAATTTTTGTAACTGAAGCTTAGACAACGGGAAATGTAGAATTTCAATAAAATGTAAATCAGAATGAACCAAACGAAAGCATGTCAGTGTGGTTGCCAACAAAATGGTTTTACAAAAATAAGATTTAAACGCTGACCGAAAACAACACCCTATATTTATGTACGTCTCTGTCATCTCCTAGTGGAATGGCTTCATGAAGACATACATACTACATAATATTATGATTATTTGCTACATAACATTTTATTTGCAACTCGGTTCACTGAAAACCTATGAAGCGTAAGAAATATTTTATGATGATGTACGAAAGGATTCCGATAAACTTACATGATACTTACATTTTTATCAGTGATTTTATTTCACTTTAAGAACACGATTACTGAAGCGTAAGACTGATCATCCTACTTTCTTGTAATAATATGATCAAGATACAGTGCACTTGGTGTGCTAATGCAGTGCCCTATGCACCATTGAGTGCGGATAAGAGAAAGTAGTAGTAGTAGTAGTTGAAATAGTACGTATTTACTAAATTAATATTTTTTCATATATCTTAAGAAAATCTGTAAATAGAACCTTCATTTCCACGGATTTATCGAGAGGATTATAATATTTAATCAAACGTAATGTTTAAGGACAGTACAAATAAGATATTAAAATTTACTTTGATATTAAAATTTCTTTGGGAATATTGTATTTCCGTATTGTCAGAACCTTGATTAACTTCCTGAGTACTGAATATCCCGAGTAATAGGTTATATCAAAGTTATTATAGACTCTAGAATATAATCTACTTGGTTTTTCTTTCTGTAATCTAACCTCATTTTCATAAATGTTTCATTCAATAACTCTCAAGCTTGTGTTATTAAGAATATTCCTATTTATAAATGGCGTAACAAAACTCGTAGTACAGCCCGAAAACTGGTGAATCTACATCATATTTATAATAGAGTCAAATATGTAAATATGACATTTTATGAAAAATCACTTTAATCAATTAAATCTTGTCGTTAATTCGACCTAGATCTATTGCGGAATAAAACCTTCATAGCTATCAAATTACGGAAGATAGTGTAATTTTTACTAAAAAAAATAATATATATGAATTGCGTATACCATTACTAATATTTTCCTTTATCCGCACCCATTGGTGTATAGGGCACTGCATTTTACATCAAGTGCAGTGAATCTGGATCAATTGTTACATTGAAGACAAGATGATAAGTCGCACGCCTAAGATTGTTTATAAATTATTATAATCATACATTTGGAATAATTTGTTATGCGATATACAGCTTTCTCATTCAAAAACCAATCATAACTTTTGCATGCAATATCACGATGCATTGCCCTCAGGGTCCTTTGAGATAGGTTCGTACTTGAGTATAATTATGCATTTATTCATTATTGTCTTAATAAAAGTAAAAGTTTTTCAACCATAAAGTTTCAGAATCACGTGATGAGAGAGAAAATACATAGCATGTAAAGTAGGTACTTTGTTTCTCAGCGTTTTGGTGACTATTTTTTTGTGATGTAATTTCTTTTGAATTTATTAAACTTTTTTCTCTAGTTATAATAAATGTTATTTCTTCCAAATGTTCAACTTGGTAAAGAAAAACCTATTACGAAAATGATCGTGGTTGTAGTAGATTATAGGAAAAATGGCAGCGCCTAAAATAGAAAAAAGTACATAGCCACTTCTCTGGTTCTACGCATCAACTACATATTCAGTACCACCCTTTTTGTGCGCTTAGACGAAGGGTGCTTTGAAAGCATTCGTTTGCGGTCAATCCGTTTTTATAAGCTCCGTTTTTAAATATGTATTTTACAAGGAATCTTTTGAAATTTATTTATCAAAGAAAAATTTCAAATATTCATTTTTTTCAGAATTTAAAAATATAGGATTTTTACCCATTATTGCTTTATTTACTCACCACGAAAACTTTCACAAAATAATCTCCCTTGTAATTGCGATTAAATAATATATTGATCATTACGTATTATTTTTAAGGGTAAAAATACAAGTTTGTTAACTAGAACCTTAAAATTAAAGTAACGAGGAGTTAATGCTGTGCTTCAATATGAATCGTTTGGAAAAGCTCTCACGTTTAGAATCCAATCGTTCATTCAATTGAAACAGGCTTGAAAACTCAATATTGTTCAGGAAAGCTCTCCGAATGAAAATGAATGCGGTGTCTGTTTTTATATTTATGTACGCGAATTAAAAATAGCTTTACAAAATCGATCAGCTTAGAGTAAATGTACTTAAATTATTGAACAACATTTTGAATGAATACAAATACTTGTAGACAAATTACTGGATTATACCCATGCTGGGCTGATATCAGATATTATTGATATCTCAACAGAGACAGAGAAGCTCTGGAAACGAATGTGGGTTATCTAGGCGTTTACAGGGCTTATGACCTGTCATTGGCTGGGTTAAGAAGAGACATCTTCAGACGTCTGCTAGTAGGTAATAAAGTTCAGATTCGAACCTTACTTACACCAATAATGTAGATCGCTCAAAAAAATACTTTAACTTATTCTCAATAGATGTCAGTAATTCGAAAATCTGTCGAAATAACAACTCGCAAGCGGATAGTTCTTTACACCTAAGATATATACAAGTTTCAAAAATTTGTCATACATGGTTGTCACATGTCAGATGACAGGCGGAATGGGGAATGTTGTAATTACGTCAAGTGGCCACTTAACCCAGCCAATGACAGGTCATAAGCCCTGTAAAACGCCTAGATAACCCACATTCGTTTCCAGAGCTTCTCTGTCTCTGTTGAGATATCAATAATATCTGATATCAGCCCAGCATGGGTATAATCCAGTAATTTGTGTACAAGTATTTGTATTCATTCAAAATGTTGTTCAAAAATATTTACTGGTTAAAATAAAAAAGTAAAAATAAATTGAAGAGACATCTTCAGACGTCTGCTAGTAGGTAATAAAGTTCAGATTCGAACCTTACTTACACCAATAATGTAGATCGCCCAAAAAAAATACTTTAACTTATTCTCAATAGATGTCAGTAATTCGAAAATCTGTCGAAATAACAACTCGCAAGCGGATAGTTCTTTACACCTAAGATATATACAAGTTTCAAAAATTTGTCATACATGGTTGTCACATGTCAGATGACAGGCGGAATGGGGAATGTTGTAATTACGTCAAGTGGCCACTTAACCCAGCCAATGACAGGTCATAAGCCCTGTAAACGCCTAGATAACCCACATTCGTTTCCAGAGCTTCTCTATCTCTGTTGAGATATCAATAATATCTGTACTTAAATTATTTTACTTCATGAAACATTTTTCTCCGTCATCATCATCATACCATATCCGCTCCCTATATGGAGCATATGGATTCCGCAAACTGCCCACAAGCCAAGCGATCGTCCGCCAGTGCCTGCGCACCTCCGATGTTAGGTCACGTCACGCAACTCTGACGCAAACTGCCGACGGATTAAGTGGACCTCCAGGACGCCGAGAACCTTTTGCCTTGTAAAATAGGCAAACATGGTTATGGCTCTCGGAAGGCATACGTATTATGTATATGACCTAGCCAGTAGATACCAAGGAAAAAAAACGTAAGTGAGTTATAAAAACTTTTGTAGCAATGAACGAAAGCGATACTTTAGCATATTAATTTATACAATCGATCAAGGATAATCGCACTCGTTGAAATTTACCAATTCAGTGCCTTATGCACCATTAGGGGTGGATAAGGGAAACTAAGAGTGAAAATTATCTATCATAAAAACATATGAATTATTTGTGTTTTATAATAATTAATATTTTACAATAGCCGTAATCGTGTTACAGTATTTCATAGAAAGTGTTTGTTTCTCCAAAAATCACAAGTTGTTGGTCACTTAATACAATCTTCAGTCGATTAACATTATTTTTTTGGATGTTTTCACTTATTTAAAAAAAAAATTAAGTATTAATATTACCTTTGTAGCATTTTATGCGAAAATGTGAAAATACAAATATCATATACATTTCCCACATTATTCGACGCTTTTAAAGTCTTAAAAAATGAGAGTAAATTTAAACATGTATTTAAAAACAGTGGAAAGTTTCTTGAGAAGTTTTGCCAAACACGAATAAAAAGGCGAGCTACTTAAAGTAAAGAAGTTGTTTGTTTAAGTTACTCGTTCAGCGAAATGTTTATGTAAGAAAGAATGCATTAGAATCAGTGAATAAAGTACAAAACGAGTGTCGTAAATCTTACACGATGTAAACTATTTCCTGTTTCTCTATTTCAGTTGTTAACGGATTAACAATTTTATTAAAAAATATATCATACATTTTTCATTAAGTAGGTATTAAATATAACGTATTAAGTATTCAAAATAGGTGTGTACATTTATTATATTCCTTGATGGTTATACATTATCTACTTATTCTAAATTTTTTCCAAAGACAACTTATACCTAATTCATCAAAAATATGCTAACTTGACTTTAATGTGTTTATACAAATGTATGTATGGACTTGTAAAAACGTAGTTTGTTACGAAAAAAAACTATTAATCTGTTATTTCAAAGTCAGTTTTTCACATTAACTAGAATTTAAATGCAGGTGTATAACTTGTAATTTATAGTACCTAGTACCTACCTTAACACTTTAGAATATTTTAGTACCTTCATACATTATCCAAGCTCTGCAGACATATAAAAGTGTTACAAAATAAACATTAAATGAATATGAAACCTTTTCTGTATTCAAACATATTCAAAAGTAAATAAATAGTTCCGGAGCATAAATGCTTCAAGAAAAAATACCACAAATGTTTTGAAACCCTTTCATTTACATCGCAGGCTACATTTCAAAAGGAAAACATCACTTTTCCTGCTACAAGCCACGTAATTAAAAACCAGGTCAAGCTCTATGAGGCGAGCACAAATGCCTTCACTCGTTTCAGTCGAGAGTTGATAGAGCACATATGAAATATACGGACTTGTACGTACCTTTCAGGAGCTTTCATTTTCAGGCGACGTGACGTCCCCGGTGTCCGCGGATGAGGCGCCGCGACGCTGTGGACGCCGGATGAGCGGAGCTTTGATACAGGGTTGTTCAAAATGGTGAACATTTTTTCACACCGCAATATTTTTCAAACCAAATTTTGTATGTGAATAATCATCAATGAAATAATTGAAAGAGGAAGATGTCAATTTTGGATTCTATATTTTAAATTACTCATTTTTATAACATACGAACCACTGTTTTTCTTCAATACATAATGCGCTCAAGCTGTTTTTTTATTAAATATACATTTATATGTGTATTTTACAAATTAAACATTTATAAGAGTACGAGAAACTCTTTTCATGGGTTGAAATGCAATGTGAAAATAAAATCCTGTCAGTGTGTCGTAACACAAAGAAAACCTTGTGTGGCATAGAAACCTTTACACCTACAATTTATTTTTACAAAACAGTTGCTGAAAGCCTAGCCCTCGTTTAAATATTGTAGATAATACTGTAGATGCATAGAAAAATAATTCTTTGAGTTAGTTCTTACGTTTACTTCGTCTTGCTGTCATTTGCGGTATAAAGAAAGAACTAGACGCTGGATAAAAAACATATTAATCAAATTTTTAAATCCTCATAATAGTTATTTATTTCAAATCATTTAAAAAATACAACCGTAGGAAATTGAGTCCACCATTTTGAATAGCCGCGTATATAGTTTTATACAGGGTGTTCCGCTCATCGCATAATACAGTCGCTGTCAGTGGTCAGCAGGGACGCGCTAATTTCGCAGGGAATTCGCATAAACTCTGAAAACACTAAGCGCAAAATGTAACACTATTATGACATAACATTATTATTACACTGTGGTTAATGTAAATTTCGCCAGACTAGTTCTGTGACTTTAGGCAACGCGAGGGGAGTTATTTGATTTGTTACTTTAACTTTATTTTACTCTCTTGACTGCCTCGTGATTAAAAAAAAAAATTTTTTTAAAGGGTGAAATTTAAAAAAAATTATACCTCTAAGTAATTTATTTAACACCTACAAACTGCTTTTGGTATTTGTGTGTTTGCTTAATTTATCATAATAAACCATCATCCCAAAAAAATAAGAATAATTACAATAATAAGTTGATTATTGTTATTTTTAGAATAATTTTAAAAAATCACCTTTCTTATTCATAACCTTAAAGTCACAGAATTTTTCTGAATCTAAGTCGACAAATGAAAGAAAATATCCATAAAACACATCTTTAAAAACATAAACAAAATACAAAGATTTATCTTATTCTGGATGTAACGAAGTTTGAATTAAGGAAAATCTAGTGATTATTGTAGATGTGACTAAATTTAAAAATAAATAATAGCAGTTAAATTAAAAAGATTAAATAAAAAGTTTTTTAAAATTTGAATAAGGTTAGAAAAAACCTGACATCCCAATTTATCATTTCTCTCGTTAAGAAGATAAAAATAATTATTTATCTTCTTAGTAATAAATAAATCATTATTTTTATCTTCTTAGTAGTTCGAAGCTTACCTTTCTTTTTCTTAGATATTTGAACAAAAAATATCAATTTATGCAAATTTATATCGCTACACCCAGTTCGTATACCATGTATTTTGGTGTATATTTAAAAAATGCCCGAAAACGTGCAATTTCATCAAAACAGGTCGTATGAAAATTAGCATAAAGACCAAATATTATCTAAGTATGTACTGTACATACTCGAGGAAATAACAGTCATCGTAGAATGTCGCATTAAACTTTATACTGTAGTGTAATCTTCACTTACGCTTAACCTAAGAAGATTAGGGTTCGTTGAGGGGTAGGTATAGATAGGCGCAACGATTAATCTCCGCTAGAAATGTAAACTCATGACACCATTTAGTTTTTATGATTTCGTCTAATTAAAAAAGTTTAGAAACAAAAACAAAATATTTTATTGAAGCGCCTACATATTCCGCACTCACTATATAATGGTTGTAAGCATTGTTAAAATTAATTTTAATGCTGAGAAATCTGTTATAATCCGTTTAAACGTAGATGTTCTTGACGGTAATATTTTGTATTCTATCTTTATCTATATTAAGACGTTTAAATTTTGTAAATGTACATGTACATGCAACAAATATTACCCATTTGAAAGTTATATTACCTTAGAGTGAACTAATTACCACATGCTTTGCAGCAGAACTTTCAGGTAACTCATTTGAAATAACTTACTAATTACCTTAGATATTATGTGTGTAAACGGATTTTCATTTAAAGTATAAACTAAAACAGTTAATATCATCGTTAAAGATAGACAGAGACTTGTCAGAAAATTTCACTACTTTGGCCATAGAATTATTCTGGAAAAACAGCTATTTAAACCCTTTACCTTTTGTTTGTGAAATGTTGCAAATGACAAGTGTACAAAGCTTGAAAAGTATACATAAGTAGACAACAATACAACGAAAACACAAGTTGAAATATTTAAAATCCTGAGAACTCAAATGTTTATCTTTATCATGAACCTAAACATTTTTTTGCAATGTCCGATCAATGTCCAATGTTCGATCGCGATAATTTATTTATTTAAGTATTTGGGTTTAACTGCTAAAAAAATTGAACTCTATTTTTTAAATAACTGCATAGTTTTGTTGTTAAATAAATTATTTCAGAATGTAAAAGAGCTTTTTTGTGTTTTTTTTTATAAATAATTAATGAGGATGTAAAATTTTTATCAGTTCTATCGTATGAATAAAGTTCATGCATAAATATTTGATTTCATGCTGAAATTACAAAATTTATATCCAATTATTTTCCAACAAAATAAAACAACGTATTTGTTTATTTTGCACGAAATAATTTGATCAGTTTTACATACCAAAGCACAGATTTTCCTGCACGTTAGTAAATATTTACAATCAATTTTGAAACACTAACTAATGCGGTCGCATTGGATTAAATAAAAAGCTCCAAGCTATTTGAACGATACAAAATATACGTGTTTTTTCAAATTAAATTCCATGGTTAATGACAGGGCTCAGTGAAGCAATAATCCGGTTTAGTGATACGTAATTAAAGTTAAATATCACCGATCAATCGCGGTATAAAATTATAAATTAGGGAACAGTTATGTAATGACAATATTTGAAACTTTAGTTAAAACTATTATTTGAATTTTACATGTTTTTTTTTTCTGTTTTGCAAATCTTGTATTTAAAAAAATGTTTAAAAAACTAATATCAATGAATGTATTCAAGTGATTTATCTCAGTATGAAAAATTAATGAAAAGCAGTTATCTAAAATATTACATTATATTTTTCAAAAAATTGTTGACAAGTGCAAATTCTTTAGATATGATATATATAATTCTGATATGGTTCCAAATTATTTAAATATTCCATTAAAAAAAAGTATGTAACGAGCAATTTATTTTAAATTTTATGTCTTCAAATTTTTAAATATTTTTAACAATACATAATGTAAGCTCAGTAGAGATGTTAAAACACATAATTCACTCTAATATATTTGCATATAACAAGCAAAATAATTTAATTTAAATGGGGATGAATGTAATAATATTCTACAATACACGAACATATTTGAACCTTTTGAATAAGCATGAAATGCAACGTAAAAATTGGTCCATATCCAAGAACTATTATTTCATATCTCGCCACATGAGTAAGTAAATTATACAATAATTTGAATAAATGCGTATGTAGTTCACGTAAAACATCGCTTTTACCAAGATATCTTCGCTAGAAATTTGTTATATTGTGAAGGAAAAAAATTAATCTCTTAAAAAAGGTTAAATGTATATTATTTTACTAAAAAAAAAAAATATTGTTAGAGAGAATTTTTTTTTATAATACCTGTTTGTTCTAATTTAAAACAAACCAACAAGCTTCAATTCCACTCTAACTACAGTATTTCTGGTTCATCAAAGTTTTGATTATGTTCATAAAACTATTTTAAAAATTTGAGGTACAAAAAAATATTAAAGTTGATTTTGTATTGAACGGGTGATAGTCCAGTCATAGCATCGCGGTCTTTGAGTATAAAGATTGCCGGATCGAACCCCCACTTTGCTACAACTTTTTTCAAGCACAAGCTTCATTGAAAATAGTATTCACAAATTAAAATACATACTGTGCAATTATCATAAGATTTTGTAGATTCATTTTGCAATTAAATCATAATATATGAAAATCGATTTTAATGAACAGGAAGTACTTCGGTTAGAGGGTTTAATTTAATTTAGAATATAATATGAGACTATTTAATTTAGAATAATTCAACTTTGGCCACCGATATGAAATACCAGGTCTGCCAATACCCAGCTTTTAGCTTATTTGGCAATCCTGAACCATAAATAAATAATTAGTCACTTCTTACACATACAATAAATAAATTACCTTAAAAAAATGTCTTATACATTATTTATTCAATATATATCGCAAGTCTAGAAAAGGGAGAAAACCATCAATTTTAATACTCCTCTCGTACCCACATAGTAAATGTAAAAATACAATGAAAAATGCATTGCCATGTCTTGATTATACTGGTCTGTAAAAAAACTTTTTTCTCCTTCTATTTATAAATCATGATTTTAACAGATATAGTGAAAATATGTATGACTCATTTTTTTGTAACTTTTTTCATTTGTAAAATTGGGTTTTGAATGTTTTCAAAACACAAACTTTCCAACATTGTAAATCGCTTGCAATGAAATTTTTAAACGGATTGCACCGATAATCTTGTTTTTTTTTTGTATTTAATTTTTCTACATTCACCGAAAATTTTGAGTAATAAAAAAAATAAAAAAATATTAGACTTGATACAAAAAAAAACGATAATTAAGCATGTTAAACTCTTTATATTAACAACATTTTTATTTGAAGGAGGATTTCATTACTGACCAGTGCTATTGATGGGAACATTTGTCTTCAGAGTGAATTAAAATCATATAAGCAACTAAAAACGCATAAGTAAAACAGACTTATAAAATAGCAGGCATTAAATTCAAAAGCGAGCTTTTTAAGAAGTTGTTACTTATTGCCTATTACAGATATAAAACACAATTTTTTTTTTTTTTAAATTTAAATAAATATGTAGATAGGTACGCTTCTTTGCATATAATTTATATATTTGCGTTTAATCATTATTTTTTTTATAAAGTAACCCAAGTAACTTATATAAAAACATCGATTAATATTTCCACGCAAAATTTGTTCAAAGCTCGTCCCATTCGTGTTTGGTAACAGGCATTTATTTTTGTCGTATTAAAATATTACGATAGCAGTTTATTATGATGACAATAGTGATTACAAAGTAAATGTCGAAATGGTCAGAAAATACAATTTATCTAATCGAAAAATTCTGTTAATTTTTAACTTATTCTATCTATTGTTTATGGTTTGACTACTTGTATCACAATAATGCTTGATGATCAAATTTTATATGTACAAAATAATTTGTAACAAATAAAATTTTAATATAACTAATTTTTTCCTACTTAACTAAAAATATAATGCTATAATTTTTTTGGTGTAGTATACGTTAATTTAAAAAAAAAATGAAAATATGAGTGATGTACTAAATACTACATACTAAAAAAAATAATTACTAATTTAAATTGTTTTTTTGTGTTGGTAGCTGATCCAGAAAGCAAAAACAGATTTTATTGATCAGAACTAATTTTTAAATAATTTCCTGTATTGTATTTGTGTTTGTGTAGTTTTAAAATTTTTATATACTTACATACATGTTATTATTTACTGTGTGCTTACATTTTATATTTATTTTAATGTTCTGATATAATTTTAGCTCTTTTAAATAAAACGTGATTAATTGGTTTAATATTTCATCATGTTAAGACGGGTTTCATACTCGTAAAATTTCCGAGTGAAAAGTAACTAAATATTAGTCATTTAGGAAAAAATGTGAAAGTGATTTACAGCCAAAAAACGCTTTAAAACAATCATCAATTCCTGTCTACTGATTAATAAAAACAATGTGGGTTTTATAAAGACAAAAATAAACTATAGGTCTGACCCCGGTTTATTTTGTCCAATCAATTATGTTTTTAGATTATAACCGTTAGATTTTTACCAGTTATGCTGTCATTTTTTAAAATTAATTTGTGAAAACTAATGGTGATGATAATAATAAATTCTAAGGGTCACCCAAAATGAAAAAAATTTTTTAGGCAAGATTTTGCAAAATTGTTTATATATTAGTTTTATTAATTCCGCAATGTGATTCCGCTTGGTAGGTCCAATTTTTTTTTAAAGGCTACTTGACGTAAAAAACCCATTCAAAACCCTATTGTGCCAATGTATTATGCGAAAATCGCAGGTGTTAATTTATTTTATTTTGAAATTTAAACATAAATAACCTATCCACATGTTATAGATTTGTAGATGAATGAATCGTCGTATCGTTTTAAAACTGTTTTTTTTGACCATTTATTTAAAAAATTATACATGCTAGATATATTTTTATATTCTATTCAAACTAGCTTTTTGGTCTGTCTTTCTAGAGAAGAGGAATTTTAATGAAAAGCTTAATTAAACGTCTGCTTAATCTTAATAAACTTACTATTATATTAAAAATTATCATAGCATATGTATATGTGATTTATATGTATCATATGTTACAAATATGCGTCAGTAGATATACTCCTATTATATAATTTGTCTAATTTTAATTATTAATAAATATTATTATCCTAATCTTAAGAGTAAGAAACTATCGTACACGAGTTTTTAAATCCACAATTATATCCAATTGCAGGACTTAATTCTACATCCATTGTATTATTATTTGAAGAATTCGTATGCATTTATATACAACCTACAAATACTATTAATTTTGTGCAGTAGGAAATTTATAGACTGACAGTCTTTGGAAGGAGCTTTTAAGAATGGAATAAGCACTATAATGTTATAGGGAAAAGGCTTACTGGACTGACTAACGTAATTATTAATGTCAAATTTTCCTTATTCTGCCTATGTATTATCGATGTTATTCAAATATTGAACTTTGGGAATTATTGCAATTACCAAGCAATTTCCTATCATAAATATGGAAATTTCAAAGTTTTTCGGTTTAAGGTACGCAAGAGTCAGCGCGACCATTTATTATCTTCTATTTTAAATTTCATAAATGTTTTACAGATGAAAATAAGTAAAAGTAAAAACTACATGATTTTCATAAATCCGTTTTTATAATTTTTTTTGAAACGGCAAAAAGAGAATTGTTTTTCTTCTTGTATTCTTTAGACCAACGCAAATTTATCCTGGGCCAGGAATCGCAAGAATTCAATCAAAGATATTAAGCCCTGCTTTAATAAATACTTGGTAAATTTTCTAACACCTTATCGTGCTAGGAATTCGGTAAGTATAGCGCCATCTATGTTTAGAAATTTGGTAGTTAGACATTAGAGCATTACTAATAATGTTTTATTCCCACATCGCATCATCAGAGTTTCGCAAAAAATAAGAAAGGAATAATCACTCTAAGATTGTGAAAAAGAAAATTTGATTCTACCTAGTTTCATCGTAACTTTGTAAAATTACTGTTTTTTTTATAGTTTCTACGGGCAGTTTTCCCGCCATATATGCTATAATTATTTCCCGCTTGCCAGTGCTAAAGGTCCTTACGTCAACATTTATCTTGTACATGTATGTAGGTTACCTGGGCGTTGTATTCCTGTGTTGAACAGCCTAAAATAATATATAGGAAAGAAACCTTATATAGGACAAGTGCCTACCTATACAAGCTTGAATACTGTATTAATATATTATGTGTGGGGTGAGTATGTGTGCAAGCCTAAGCGTAATTAGTAATTTAAAGTTCCTAATGACTAAGGCTAAATTAGTAACAAAGGACATATCTAACACTATAAACAATTTTTCACAAGGTATCATCTGAAAGATAAAAAAAAAATCGTTAGGATCCACCCGCTGTACTTTTATACTGATTATGCTAACAGTCAAACGTATTCTTTACACCAACATAACACAATAATTACGATAATGTTAAACTACGTATTTTTAAAGAAGCTGTACCTAAAAGCCACATCTTTAAAATCGTATTTCAGGAGACGCATTTTAGCAATTTTTAGCCATTTTAGCGATCTTCCTGCTATAACAGTATCAAAATAAAATAATGTCAATGGTTTTTTGGCTTTTAGATACGGTAGGTAATACATCTCTATCGAAACTCACGAAATAAGGTAAATATTCTTTATTTGGGGCTTAAAATGTACATTTCTATCTCTTCCAGGGGAAAATACTTATGGTATAATTTATTTTTATTTTTAAAAGAAACATTTGAGTTCTTATGACATACTCAAATATTTCAATTTTGGAGCTGCTTTCAAATAGTCAAAAATAACTATGCCAGAAAGCAGGAAACAAGTTGTACTGAAGTGGGATTCGAATCTAGAGATTCTATTGATTGATATGGCATTTATTTTGTAGAACTCCATGATATCTTTGTGTTAAAATCAAAAAACGATTTTTTTGGTTCTACGTGATTTTATTATCAAGTTAGTGACTATTGTTTCGCCTTGTAAGGGCATTATCAAACTGTCTTACAATTGTCACTTACTTGATAATAAAATCACGTAGAACCAAAAAAATCGTTTTTTTATTTTAACATAAGATACTAGAGATTCTAGTCTGGAATCCTCGAATCTACCACTAGACCACAACTCGGTTCTAAATATGCAAAGCCTTGACGTATAGTACACTTGTTTCCTAAATTCTCATGTGAAGTATTATCTACGTTGCATGTGTGCGTGCGTGTTGTGGGTGGGTGTGTACATCTATACATCTATGTTCATTGTACGTAGTTGAATAGGTACCAATAGATGGTACCTACCTATCTACTAAGTACATTCGGCAATACTCGGCCCTCGCAGATGCTAAGCGCGCCCAGACAAGGCCAAAATTCAGCGAATAAACACAGACAGAGACGGTACTCAGTCCGTTAGTTGGCCTTTTAGCCGTCTAGCGTCTGGCGGATCGGACCTAGCGATACTTCAGGGGTCGCCAACTAAAGAACCGAAAAAAAATAACTATTTATCATATTTATAGTATTTTATTATTATTTATGTACACATCCAAAAGCAAATACATTTCACAAAATTTTTAAAATATAAAAATTTACAACTTTAATTAAAATGTATTTAAATCAAAAGCATTTTTTTTTTTGGCTGATTTTTTTAAACTTGTACCTTATTGAGATAATGCAATAGCCAAAATATTGGCTGGGGACTAGATCTTTTTGAGCTGTCTAATAAGGAAAAAGTATTAGAAATAAAGTGAACATATAAATAAATTCTTTGTCATATGTTTGTCTAACTCAAAATGTTTAGGTGGCAATGAGCAATCTTTGGTTGACAGTTTAAAAAAAAACACATGAAATTACGCATTTTTATAGAATTTATAAAAAAAAAAATCTAAACACTGAAGATAAGTCATTTGTTATACTATTTACACCATGTATTAAATATATTGCAAGCGATAAAGGAGTGTTTAGTATGTCGAATAGTCTAATCTGAGCAATTTCGTTGGCCAAATCCGACGTCCTTAGAGAAAAAAATTACAATGTTCTTACTATGTGTCTCTACCTATCTTATTTTATTTCAATAATTTGTACTGTTATCAATATAAATTATACCAAAACACGGAGAATAGTCATATTTAATATTTACAGTGTTTATTTTTTTACAAATGCCACCGATTTAACATCCCTGAAAGATTGGTTTCAGGTGGAATAAAACTAGCAATCTTTTAACCCTGCATTGGTCGCGCTCTTTAAAGTAGCATTAGTGATCGCGTGGATTACATTGGTATGCCATTTTTAAACACAAAAAAGTGATATAATTTATTTTTTTTAATGTCATTTACTCTTTATTTTATTTGAAAACTTAAGATTACAAAAGCAATAACTTCTCTGCTTTGAATAAATAATGAAACCTGATGTTAACCTTAAAAATTTATTATTTAAAAAATGACTGAGTAATAATATTTTACCAGTTCTTTTACTATTTCTGACCGCTGTCTTTGTGAAGCTCCCGCTAAAGAAATCACACACAACTGGTGCTCGTGCATCACTGACCACGTCCATTAATTAATTCAAATTCATAGCAGTTAAAAATATTCGCATACCCCTTTTCTTAACGATTTTTTTAATTTTGAAAAGGTGATTACATTGGTAATCCACGCGACCACTGCAGGGTTAAGGTTTAATGTAATAGTGCAAACAAAAAACGGAATATTTTTCTACATTTAACCTGATATTAAAAGGTAATTAATTTTATTGAGGCATAAAAAACAAACGTTTGAAAATAAGCGATCTATGTAAAATGCGTTAATTTGCTCCGTTGAATTTGTTTTATCCGCGGCATCTCAGTAAAAAAGGCAATAAAGTTTAATTTTGTAAAAAATATATTGAGTGTTGGCTCAGGAATTCGTTTGAAATTTTGCGGATGACAGATTTTAATCGTACGATTAAGTACGAGGCATAGAAAATCGCAAGGTATTAAAACTTTTTGCGGGGCCTAACGTTAGAAACGTCTATTTCAGCTACTTTCACTAGATTTCGTGTCGCAGCGTTGCGTTGGTTGCCATGCTAGATATATATTTTTAAAAGTTAACAAAGATGCCGCCATTTATAATTATCCATAATTATTTAGAGCGTGTAACCTAATCAAGCGTGTTGTTTCAATATAAAGATTTTTCGCATTATCAAATTTAAAAATGTGCAAATTAGCAATGACGGAATATTGCCTAATTTGGCACATGTACTGCGACCTAGAGGCTATTTGCGGAAACTACATACTACTTTGGATTAGTGATGCGAATTTGCAATAATATTATGATTTAGAAAAATTAAGTTTATGCAATACATGATTTTGATAGCAGCGATATTCGATGATTTGGAAAATGGAACAATCAATTAGTTACGCAATTTTCAAATTAATTGTTGAAAAAAACGAAAGTAAAATTATTCTGATAGATGACGGAATAAAAAATTACACATTTAAATAAATATTATACACAAAAATATTAAGTTAAAATTTTTCATTATTTTTACGAGTGTAGGTACCTTATTTTTGAAAACATGATTATTTATCAATTAGCATATAAAAAGGTAAATGACACATTCATATTTTTTTTTTTAAGTGCCACAAAAAAACATTTGAAAAATAATTGCCATTTCATAACTCCAACGCAACCTATTTATGGACATGGACATATTGGACATATTCTTGATCTTCTCTTTACGATTTGTTGAAGTATTAGGATTTATTTAAGGAATCGAGCATATTAAGACCTAGATTTCCTATCTATTGGAGGAAAAAGTATGCTTCTTTAAAAAAATTGGTGATTAAAATCAACTGACTTTAAAATATCAGTAATTTTAATAACCACAAAAAAACTATTCGATTATATGCGTAACCGATTATTCGCAGCACTAGTTCTGCGCACACGTGTAAGAACGAATACACAATAATAAAAAAATGGCGCGGATCTTAAAATTAAGACGTTAATAAAACAAATCGATTACGATACGGCGTAATAGATGTCTTGCAGTGAATGTTCGTTTTTCTCCGGTACTTAGCGATTCTGTAGATAAGTTAGCCATTATGAATGATTCGGTTGGATTGTGTGCAAATTCTAAGAAAGGGTCAACGACTTTAGGTTTAATCTAGTTCCGCTTTTTACAGTAGGTATTCAGAAATTCAGACTACATAATGAACGCATCGTCCGTAGATTAGTTATGCACTGACGTTACTATGAATATGGCTACTATTTCGGTTTCTAATAGCCAAAAAGCTTCATATTAAAAAATCGTAATTTAAAAAAAACGCATTTTAGTATTTTAAGCCGTAGTTTGTTGTATTCTTCTAACATGTTTTGGCCATGGCATGGGCCATATACTACGTATGCCTAAACCATGCTTGCCTATTTTACAAGGCATCAGGTTCTCGGCGTCCTGGTCGTCCACTGTTGATAATTCGTCGGCAGTTTGCGTCAGAGCTGCGGGAAGTGGACCTGACTTGGGACTCTGTATAATGAATGAATGATGAACATGTTTTATTTACCTACGTGAAAACCTACGAACCTTTAATTTATATACGTAGGTAATTTTTCATATCAAGTTTGAAAAATCCCAACCATACCAAAACATTTTAGAAAAATGCATTCAAAATAAAACACCCTGTTTATTAATTTACATCCATTCTGTCGGAAAATTTGCGCACAAAAAGGAAGGTTATATTCTGTCAACCGCAAAATAAATTAATTTAACCCCTAAATAATTCAAACTGTCAATAGCTGACCGCGGCCAACGAGAAAGCTACATTTTTGACACCGGCGCAGAATGGGGTTCATATTTTTGCCGACCACAAAATGACGAAGTGATTTGAAAATAATTAATTAGTCCTAGTAACAAAATGTTGCCATGTTTCAAAATGCAGTAATTATCTATCAACAAGCAATAATTAATCTACTTAGGCTTCTTTCTCTTATCCGAACCCCATGGTGCATAGGGCACCGCGTTGGTACACCGATTGCAGTGAATCTTGATCATTGGGCAAGACGATCAGTCTTACGCTTCAGTGCCAGTCCTAGGAATCACATATTATGATTATTATTTTTAATCACTTTGACATAAATACGACTCTCATAGGAAATTCAACCCACGACCTCACAAATGGTAGCCAAACGCACTATCCACAGCACCACGAGGCTGACCATTATTGACATATTACTATTTTATTTATTTTTTAATTTTAAGTATTATGCTTTTGAAAAGTAAATTACGAATAATATGATATATTTTGAAAACTCATTTATGTACATATTTTTTTAATCATAAGTATGTAATTTTGTCTAGTATATAGTCATAGTTAATAGAAGTCTTGTTTTAGAGAAAATAATAAAGCATATATCCAGTTTGTGGAATCCATATATGCTCCATGTATGATGACGACTTCACATAAAAATAAATTGATAATAAAAGACTGACACAAAAATATATAAAAAAAATACATATAAAACGTCACAGACACAAACGAATAAAATACATAAATATAATGTAGTATATACAGACAAATTAATCTACCATAGTAAAATATATCTTAATGAGGTATCTTAAAAATTATCATATTTATTAGCAGCTAAAAAACTAAGCCGATAGTATCTTAATGCATAACTGAAAATAACATTACGAATTTTTTTTTAAAGTTTTATGGATTATTGTTGGCCCTATTAACCTATGCGTTGAGAATCAACTATTAATTTACAGATCGCTACACTTAAATGTCTAAATTTATGGAATCTATGAATTGACTTATCGTAAAATGTATATTAACCAAATATTTGTTTAATTATAGGTAATAATTACATATATTTTATTCTTTTTTTAAATTTCCAAGTTATTATTATTTTATTATTTTGTAATCATTTATTAATTTACAAGTTTAAATTTTTTTTGTGGGCCTTATCAACCTATGCGTTGAGAATCAACTATTAATATACAGATCGCTACACTAAAATGTCTAAATTTATGGAATCTATGAATTAACTTATATATGTGATATATATATGAATTAAATGTATTCATATTTATTTTATATTGGTTTAATTATAGGTAATATTATATATCTTCAAGACATTGAAGGATTGTTACATAATAACGTACATTGTACATTCCTACGTTTATTATTTAGAATAAGCTTTTACGTAAACAGTTTAAATTTGCTACAAAAGTATGAATAACATTTAAAAATCCGAGAGTACGACGCCGAAGCCTTGCAGGGCACCCGCTTGCATAGCGCGGGCTTAAACTGTGCAGCCCATAAAAATTGTGTTTGTGGCTTAACTATGACACTTTATGACTTTTAAAAACATCTAAGTTTTAGAGTTGCTTTCCGGGCGTATAACAGTAAATTATTTCTACCTTATAAATTTATACAATCGAATCAAATAATGAAAGCGAAAACGTTCTTTTAAAACAAAGATTGTATTGCAAGAATTTTTTCATGTTTTTATTGAGTTCATTTAAAGAGCTCTTATCATTGTTTAAGCAATGAGCTACGTTTTGGCTTTACGTTGTATAGATATTATTTTTTACTTACATAAGGAAATTAAATGCTCTCACTAAATACAAATTATTAATTTCTTATTATTAATTTTTATCTGTAAACCAAAAAGCCTCATCTTCAAAATCACAGTGTTTAGGTGATTTTTAGAAGCAGTTAGCTGTATTCCTGAAACATATTTTATTCGGAAAGATTTAAAAAAAATTAGAAGAAATACAGAAAACTGTGGCTAAAAATCACTAGCATTTGTCTCCATAAATGATTTTGAAGATGAGGCTTATGGCTCTTAGGTTCAAAAAAAATAACTGCCAAAAAATAGGAAACAAGTTTTGGTGGAGATGTATTTGAATATAGCATACTAACCACTACGTTACCAACCGGTTCAATGGTTCAACTATTAAACCAGACAATAACAGGCCTGTTACAACGTGTAGGCAACAGTCACAGTGTTATTTAAACTCGGTAGAAGAAACACGCCGAAAAACTAGTGAAAACTTGTTTGGCGTGATCTAGATTTAAGTTTATTATGTTACACTCGATAAATAAATAAAAATAATTATATACATACTCCCTTGACAAAGTGTGCATAATATGTCTTGTTTGCCTATGTTAAAATATCACTCTATTAGGGGTTGCTATGGGTGAGTAGTTTATTCAATAAATAAGTAGACAAATTCAGTGAAAACAAGCACGAAGAATTGAAAATACTCCGCTATTTTTCATTACAATATTATCATTAAATGTTCTGTACTTACTGACATTTAGAGCCCCCGCAGACTAGAGACTTTCTATCGGGCGATAGTTCAGTCGGGCTTTTAATCAGTATGAAGATGTATACAAGTGCGCATGCTACAACGATCCGGTATCGGCCGATTGCTAAGTTTAATAGGCCTTGCGATTGCCTTTAAACTATCCTATCGATAATATAATAATAATAATAATAATAATAATAATAATCCTTTTATTTAGCATCATCTTTGATACAGTACATAAAATAAAATAAAATATAATATAAAATAAAACAAAATAAAATAAAATAGAATAAAATAAAATAAAATGAAACAAAAAAATAAATAAAATAAAATAAAAAAAAAAGATAAAAATGTGGTCAAGGTGGTCGAAAATTTAAAGTTTTCGACCAATGCTTCAGGAGTGGGCCGTCCGCGAACAGCAGCGCGGCTTGGACCATCCCACTCCTGCACCCAAACAGCCGACTCCTGAAGCTGGCCACTTTAAAACGCACCGTGGCTTCAAAGGAGTTTATTCCTGAGATAGCAAACATACCGGAAGCACTGCAGAACCTTGGTAAGCGGTTCAGTATTCTAAAGGCATTATTATACTGCACTCTTATTGCACTCCAGCTTGCTGCTGAGTATTGACACCATAATTCACAAGTGTACATGGGCGTGCAATGCGTCCTAAACAGTGCCAGCTTCACCTGGGGTGAGCACTGAGCACATAGAGAATTTTCTTGCAATCATATTTGCGCGAATAGAGATTGCACGTCTCTGACGCTCAATATCTTGATCATCTCTTAAGTCAGGTGTCAGAATGTGACCTAGATATTTAAATCTAGAGACCACCTCTAACTTTGTCCCCCTTAAATAAACAGGAGGAACATATTCTAAAATACTGTGTCTTTGCAAACACCATAACCTCCGATTTTTTATATTTTTAAATAATAATATATAATAATAATATAATAATAATAATATAATATAATAATATAATAAACTATCGGCCGATAGCTTAATCAGTATGGCGCTCTTCCACGCGCGCACACTTGCTGATCGTTTAATCGGGCGATAGCTTTCTCCTTCGTAGTATTGCAGCAATAATAACTTTTCTTGACAATATTGTTACAACATTCATTGCGACCGCTCTCTTCAAAAGTCGTTTATTAACTGGAAAATCATTCGAGAGCAGTTGGCCAACTGTTCTCTAGTGTGCGACTCATCACCAACCCGACTGCTTTGTTGATTCAGTGTGCGCGCTAGCAGCCCAACATGACTAAACTATCACCCGATAGAAAGTCTCTAGTCTGCGGGGTACCTTAGTGACAATATAAAACACCGTATAAAATGTTATTTCAGTTTGGTTTGCAGTTTTGATTCACGTATCGAATGGAGCTGGAATGATTTTCTCTGATTTATCGGCACTAAAGGTCGCCAGGGAGGGTTTATCCGGTCCTAACAATGGATTTACAGCTAAACCCTCAGGCACTTGTTCCCATCCTGAGTTTTCCCTTTAAATTGCATCGTTTTTCTATAAACATTGCACAAAATGGTATTAATATCGAAACCCAACCATAAATAATCATAAAAAGTTAAATAAAGTTATGCTATGACAAGGAACTATTATACAAGCAGAAAATTGTTTGCTAAAAATGTAGTAAATTTTTTTAGTTGTTTTCAAATAAAGAAAATAAAACATACGGAATAATGAATAAGTAAACAATTTGTAATAAATTTATTATTGGTAATCTGTGCAGAATGGGAATGCAATTTTACGAATAAATTATAATAACATTTTGTGTGTTTTGTGACACCTCGCTCAGCACATATATGTACTGGAAGAAATGTCACAATATTTGAAAAACATTACATTGCCTATTTTTTTAAATGAGTTGTTTTTACAGCTCTTGTAAATATAAAATAATTTGCTTGATATCTAAATTTTTACAAAGATTATCCACTTGAACTCGTGTAAGTTTTATTGTGATGCATATTAATTTAACATATTAAATTTCACAAAAACTTGCTGGTCCCGCGTGATTTACCTTAGCAACACTTAAAAAAGAAATTCTCTTATTTATTGGACCTATCAGTATTACAATAGTAAAACCTTTCACAGGCACCATATTATTATGCTTTTAACCGTATCCCTTTATGTAGGTTTTTCTAAACCTACTTTAAAATAACTGAAATTGTTCGCAGATGATACTTTTTTTTAAATTCAGTGTCAAAATCAATACCTTCTGCATTTGTAAAACCATTTTGTGCCTGTGAACCCATATACTTTCAAGGTTTCCCCTTGTCAAACTGAACGATGGAGATATTTCGGAAGTTAATGTACCCCATCACACATCTACAGAACAGAAAAACAGGTTTGTAAAATGTACGAGTAAATATGCTAGAATCGCACTTTTCAGTATTTATATGAAAGTTATCGGACCTTGATTCTGTAATAGTTAAGTATTTTTTAAAAGTATAATCCAAGAAATGATATAAGAAATAAGTTTAAAAAATAACTTAGTACCTTGATTAGTCTATGACATTACTGACTGACTTTGACTTTTATTACTACAGATATTATAGTCATGTTTATGTTTGCTAGTTATATTTAAATTTTGTTATTAAAAATGTAACAGAAAGGATCGAACGAAAATACCTAATGTTATTTCTGTGGGTATAATATAAAAACGTATAGGTGGTTTATATAATGGTATATATTATATAATCTCTCGGTTCCTTGAGTTCAATTTTAATTACATAAAATAATATAATTTTAAAAAAACATAATAATTTCACAAAAGTTTTATTAAACTCATTTTTTTATTTTGAAAATCTTACAAAACTTTCCACTCTCAATTTATTCACAGGGGGTTGACTCTCTTTACATAAAGCGCTAGTTGTTGAATGCCCAGTTATCAATAACTACAGGAAAATCCCATTGAAACAACGTCGTTAAACCGAAAGTTTTCGGTTAAGCTCACAGTTAACAGACGGATTTCCGATGGATGCAGCCAATAAAATCTGCATTTTTTAATGCTTTTTGTAGCTAGATACTTGTTTTGTATTTTTGGTAGCCAGTACATTTTCTAAATCGTTTAAAATGCATAAATTTCCTAAATATACATTTTTTATTTATTTAATATATTAGTTCAACTCACTAGCGGAGATTTTAAAGTTCTAATGTAATCGTGTCAGTAGCATTTTTTTTTAAATAAAAAAAAAATACTGTTGTGTAACTATTTACTGTGAATACCTATATTATGCATACTGATCAATATACTGTAAGACCTAAATTAGTAAAATTCATGATTTGTTTTCCGTTGTTTATTAATAAAAATTTTCTGTCAATATCACTCGTAAACGAGTGGAGGTTTAATTTTTTTTTAAATGCGTATAATTTTTTTTTGCTGGTTTTTAAAATAATTACAGGGAACATTAACTAAAGACTCGTTCAAATTCAACAGGCCAGGAGACGCAATTATCAAAGGAAAGAATATTAAAACATATTTTTTTTGTAGTCTTAATAAGAATCGAATCCGGAACTTACGTGTTGAGTTCAGCGATTAAGCTTTTTAACAGAGAAAACCACCAATGTATCCTTTATCACCTGTGATCTTTTTTTGATGGTTAGTATTTAAAATTAAGAAAAGTATTTACGTCGTTATGGAAAACCCAAATCACTGGTTTCCAAAGATACTTTCAAATAATTGGAAAAAACTTTGACAGAAATCAGGAAATATTAACCGGGAATTTGTTTTGAGAAGAAATGCGTGTTAACAAGCCTTTTACATTGACTTTTTTACTCCATTTCTAAGACTTTCATCAGGACGTGGGAAGACTGGTTTTGCAGTATATAGGTACACCGTCCCTTTGTGTATTTTGGAGCGCTTTGTCATTCTAACGGGGAAAGGGTACATACATGCCACAGAGCCTCAAAGGGCTTTCCACTCGGTGACCGCTGGATAACCAAGTTTCATATTGTGGGGAGGCCTCACGAGCTTCACTCTAGCCTCACTCCTTTACTCCCCCGAGTTCTGCACTCCTGGTATCGGAAATACCGATATTACGAGGATTGTAATAAAAACAGTGAGTTTTTTTGCTCCTGTGTCGAAAGCATGGATATAAAAACCTCTTTGGTGCTGAAAAAATTAGAAGCTGGTGGATGTCCATATAAAAAGAGCAATTCTATTTTGAGTGTTGTAAGGTAAGCCAATTTAGTAGAGTTTTTGAGAATTTTTCCAACTGTAAAAATATGTCATTAAGGGTTAAAAACAAAGCATAAATGATTTTTTTGTGTATTTAAATAAGCTAAGATACATAAACGACACACAGCTAACTCTCAAAATCACTTTTTATTTTATTTACACGACTATAATGAACACATACTGCTTCTTTTTATATTGCATTTTTCTGACAACGGTTGCTATGGTGAAATAGCCCTTAAGCCTCTTCATGTTTTTAATTTAAAAATGAACTAGTTGCGTTTCCCTACGTATTTATATTTCAATGGGCTTAAAAACCGACATTTTCTGTGAATTCAGTAAAATAAAACAAAAAATCACAAGATAATTTGTGTAGTTTCTAAATCGGATAATTAATAAGCGAGATACCATCATTTGAAGTTGTAGTAAAATACCGCTAGTGCTTCGTTTGCGAGTTTTAATTTGAAAACTTTCCGTCCCTTCTTAATCTGGATAGGATTGATTTTTCCATTGTGAAGTTTTTTTTGCTTTCCGTTCATAGCTCGTATCGTTAGGTACCTGGTTATACAGGGTGTAACAAAACTCGAAGTACAAGCGGGAAACCAGTGAATCTACATAATATTTGGAGTCGATTTTATAGAATAGTTTTTTATTATTTATTTAGCCAAATTAATATTATCCATAAAGAAACAAAATTAAAAAACGCGTTTTAATAAGAATTTGAGCAATTTTACTTAATCTACCATAGGTACTTGTGAAAACTTTTGTGAGAAGAAAAACAAAAATTTTTCAATTCAGATTAAAAATTCATATTACACATTTGACTCCAAATACGATGTAGATTCACTGGTTTCCCGCTTATACATCGAATTTTGTTACACCTTTATTGAGGTAAGTAACGATAAGTTATTGATGGCGAGCTTTTTAATTTATTAAATCATCATCATCTCAGCCCGTTGAGGTCGTATTAAATAGTTTTTTTTTTAAATAAATGCAAAATCTTTACGACTGTTTTTTCTTTTTTCTGCTGTTGGCTAAGAATTATTCTAACCATATGGTGGCCGAGTGGTAGAAACACAGTCTTTGGGTCTAGAGATCCCCGGTTCTAATCCCCACTCCACCACGACTGGATTTCTATTTTCAAGCACAAGCCGATTAGGCTTCATTCAAAATATTATTTACGAATTGAAAAATTATGTCCAAATATCGTAAATTTAATAAATCATTTCAATCAATGCTCATTCAATCGATTCTCACTTGGAAAAAACTACAGTAGGTTCCTATGTAGTTTTTAGGAAACTTCCCATCATGATTATTTTCATTAACATTGAGTGATTTTCCCGTTCAAGTGATTCCGTTTGTTCTGGTGACATTTTCCACCGGCAAACGATGCAGCATTTCAGTATACCACTCCATTATCGTAATTAAATTATTTTTTTCATAAATTTTGAGTTTTGTGGTAGAAGCATTTTATGTTTATATTATAACAAAAGCTCATTTTTCTCATAATTTTGCATTAATTTTAGAGTACAACAATTACGTGATACCTTTAAAAGCATCGATTATTAAATATAATAACACCAAGATACGATTTAGTTTTATATACATTTTTACATGATTTTTATTAGCACAGAAAATAGCCTATTTCCAATTATGTTTTTTCTCTTTTTTTATATTTTTTGTTTTAAAGTGCATTAGGTAAAAGTTTAATTTAGGTATTTAGAGACATCTGCAAAGTCGATCAAAATGATTAACTTATAAAGATTTAAAAAAAAATTATTTCATTACGCTATTACAGTTTACAACAATATCAAATTAACTATAATAAATAATGCAGTTAGTAAAATGTAATCATCTGAATATTTGTAATGGGATAGTTAAATACCCTGACGCTTTCTACGTCGTAATTATATTGCTTTTAGAGCTACTTTGAAATATTTCCGAGCTTTTACATCGCAGTAAGTGAAACACAAATAAAAAGAAAAAGCTTCGACTGAAAATTAGCGACAGTAAAACCTGCAGATATTACATCAAAGGGAAAATTCCTGCAAGGAAAAACAAAACGTTTACCGGAAACTGACGATAGCCTGAGACGGAAGGAAGGAAACAGAAAGAAGTTATAAAAGGGGATAGAACAGGCGTACAGAAACAATTTGTCACTTCTCAGGATGTTCTTCTTATAAATAATAGTCTAAGGAATAAATACTCGAGAAGAAACCCGATTTCTTATATTGCATTTGAAGTAAAAAATGCATCCTTTTCCAGCGGATGAAACTCATAACTTACTCAAAAATTAAAATCTCTGCAGTAAAGTAAAGTTATTCCGGATTATGCTAAATATTTAGACATAAATTAGTGGTAATACTTTTCTTATCTTTCCGCCCTGTTAACTTTTTTTATTAAATTTTAATTCATGAAACTATTTACGTCATATTATTTCCACTGTGTTTTTGAAGAAAAGTGCGATATTTACGTCGACTTTTACTTGTTCTGTTTTAAAATAAAAATGAAGAACGTCCCTTTGTCATCGAATAGGTATAATAATAATAAATATATCGTTGTTTTTTTATATTTTAAAAAATAGTATCAAAGGTTCTGATACATTTTTAATGCTATGTTTCATGCCGTGTAATCATACACCCTAGAAACATGTTCATGTTTTTATTTCCAAGGGTGAATTTGTATTATGTACCTAACTAATATTTTATGAGAGATTCCAGTTTGCGCTGTTAAGTAAACCATGAGGTTTCTTATGCACAAACGTACTTACTATAACAAACATTGAATAAAAATTTTACTGTTAAAAAGCGATGAAAATTCTTAAAAAGGGGTTAGAAAAATATTTAAGTGAAACCAAGTTAGTGACATGACATGAAGTCCTATGTTTCATATAAATATCCAATGCAAGATCGTTCAAACGTTATCAAATTACGATAAAATTATACCACGAGTATTGAGTATGTAGTAAGAATATTCCATAAAATTGCATGAATTAAAACAGTTGTTTTGGGACAGTTAAATGGGAACGTTATTTGTAATCCATAGATATATAACTGATGAGTACATATTAATAACACATTATAAATTGAATTGATTGATATGAACCCCTTTGTAAAAATTAATTACATTTGCCCACAAAAATGCAATAAATGATTTCACAATACTAATGGAATAATTAATGCATCAGTAAGTTGCCAATCGGATTGGAAGTAATTTCCAAACACAAACTTTGTCAAACTAATAGTTATAGTAATAATCAGTCCGAAGTAGACGCATCAGTCCATTCGTTAGTTACCTTCTATCCAGTCCAATAACTTTACTATCCTGTTAAGCGAGTATCAATCCGACTAACTTTTTAATGGCGAACCGAAGTTATTTAAGTGTGAATATTTTTCCTAATTATATACGCCTGAATGAAAAAAATAAGGATACAGAACTTTGAATGCGTCACACATCGAAAATCGTATAACTTTCAACAATAGGTATTTTTCTATACTAAAAGGTAAATACAGCTTCAAGATCTACCTTATTTTAGATATGAAAAAAAACCCTCACATGTTAGAAATTTAAAGTGTTACATGATATCGATGGCATAGAACACTGACGTGTTAAGTGCAAGATTACTCAATAAGAATAACTGAGATTTTAAAGTTTACATCATAATACAAAGTGGGTATGCATATTTAACAAATGCATAGTTTTTTTTTTAGAAAAAAGTAACGTTTGAGATCAATTTTAACAATTTTGGGGCTGTTTTCAAGTAGTTGGAAATAACTGTGCCAGAAAACAGGAAACAAGCTGTCCTGGAGTTGGATTCGAACCTAGAGGTTCTAATCCGTAGTCCTTGAATCTACCACAAGACCACAACCCGGTTCAAATTGAGACAACAATAAATGATTTACTTGAAACAATGAGGGAATCCACTGTTTTCTAAAGTACTTTTTTTCTATAAACTTACTATTTAACTAAACACAAAAAAAATATATTTAATAATATTTTTTTATAAGTTATTGAAGAAGATACGATTTTTTTGGAAATACCGCGCTAAATACCAACTATGTACTAACTGCGAGTGACGTCATAAAACGGGTTGTTTAAGGCCATGGTATTTCTCCAGCCAGTAACAAAACTGTCAAAAATCTATGCAAACTGACGCGAGAAGCACCGATAAAATATACCGTCTACTCAACTGTCATATACTGTTAAATCTGTTCTATGGCGGCCATCTTTTTTGCAATAGAAGCTTGTATGTATATTGTATTCCCATATTAAAATGCCATGGAACGCGGCTACGGGGGTTTAAAAACGGAAACCGGAAACACTACACTTAGATACAAGGAGTGACGTCATTGTTTAAGATTTTGAAATGAATGCTATTTTCAACATTTTTTATTAATTTTTGCGTGCGTTTGGGATATTTCATCCCACTTCAAAATTTTTTAAATATTCGCGTCTACACGAAAGCATTTTTAAAATTCAATTCCGGCTAGCAGTGGATTTCCTCATTGTGTCATAAGATATATTATGGAAAATGCAATAAACTTATTTATGTCTAAAATCGTACTTAACACGTTTGCGGACTACGCCATCGATATATACCTACTACTACTGATGTGCCGGCACCGATAATAGGGTGACGCGCCCAAGAATAAACTGCGCCCGCGCAATTTAAGAAAAAAAAACTTTACTTTCTGAAAAGGGTTTTTTTGTCTTAAATAAGACATTTTTAATAGCTGGTTTAGTAAATGTTAAATGAATAATAGCATTAATATTTTATTTTTAATTAACAAAAGAGGTCGTTTGCAACACCAATAACTGGCGTAACTAAATTATTTTCCCTCCAATAACAAATATGGAGACCAATAACCAATAACTGACAGTCAGAAATGTTCATTTTAGAAACATGTTTTTTTCAGCAACAAAATATTATTTTAAAAGATTATATTAAATTGCGCTTGCCCAGTTTGTTCTTGGGCGCGTCACCCTAATGTGAAATGTTCTCGGTGCCGGCACATTGGTATCTACTACTACTACTTTGCCTTATTACTACATTTCTTTATCCGCACCCAATGGTGCATAGGGTGCATTTGCCATATCCGCATCTTTTTTACATTTGTAGTTTTTTCCCGCATTTTCCTCAATATCAATAAAATTGGGGCCTAGGTTAAGCTTTGTAATAAACATTTTGAATGTCCTTGTAATACAGGATAATAAAAAAGTTCATGCGTTTTTAAATTGCAAGAAAGTGCTTTGTTTTGTTAGCTTGATTAATTCGGCTTTGAGGTATATAATATTTACACGTATTATATGGTTGTACTTTGTATCATTTAATCTTAGTACTATTTCTCGATCTCTGAGTAAAGTCTAATCTTAAATTTATTTTGTTTTATGATTTAAAATCACAATTTAGTATATAATACAACTCGTATGTAGATTTTAAAAACTGCATGTTACCATCTACATCTAAATAAGAAACGAAAATATTTAAACGCTTCCGTTGTTATTGATTAATAATAATGACAATAAAATGTTGACGTATGTAGAAATTTTTATGTTTTTTTACTTTAGTTGATTTGGTATAATATTTCGAAAATGTAATAAAAGAATTGCTAGCTAGCAATAATCTACTTTACCGTTTAGCTAGATTATAAATAATATATCATGTATATTAAATCAATTTATCTACCTGATAAATAATGTTGAATTGTACATAGAATTCCAAAAAATGATTTTAATAAGACTTACTTACTAATAATTGACATAACATATGTTTTCATACCATTTATAAATTTTTAAATTACAATGATACTTAATTATATAATGAAGGGAATCTCTCTAAACTGCTTATAAACTACGAGTGGTCTAAATATGATATAATGTATTAACTTTTGAATTCTTCTACCGATTTAACCTATTACTTCGGTCTAATAGTACCTATGTAATATTTTATTAAACTACTGTATTGCTAATTTATCCAGCTATGAAAGCTCTTCTTAAGGAGAGCAATCAGGGCTATATATTTGACTAAAGTACGCTATAATTCAACTCTTAGCTTAGGTAAATATGAAATATCGCAGTGAGTACATAATACATTATTTACATTAACTTATAAATTAATAATTAAAATATAACTTTTTAATTTATAAGTTTTATTTAATATTCAATTAAAAGAGAGATTGCAGCACAAACGACTTGAAGATAAATATATAAATTAGGAATACCTTTTAATGTATTGGATAAAGTATTGTGAATGTCGTTTATTACCATTTTACTCAATGTACAACTAACCATTAGTAAGTTAGTTAATAATTAGTCAATTACTAGTTAAAAATTGACTCCTATTTTTTTTTTTTTTTTTTTTTTTTTTTTTTTTATATATTTTTTTTTTTTTTAAAAAGAAACATTTGAGTTCTTGTGATATACTCAAATATTTCAGTTTTGGGACTGCTTTCAAATAGTCGGAAATAACTGTGTCAGAAAGCAGGAAACAAGTTGTGCTGGAGTGGGATTCGAACCTAGAGATTCTAATCCGGAGTCCTCGAATCTACCACTAGACCACAACCCGGTTCAAAATATATTTCATTTTAATGATGACCAAAATAGACAAGAATAACGCCAAATAAAATAATGGAATAATTAAAATATTAATCACATAAATAACACTTATTTAAAAACGACAAAAAAATAAATATTATACCGACAATTTTTTAACCTAAAGTATTTTACAGTGGTTAAATTGAAGGTAACATTTTGACCCTAGTAAAATTTGAATAAGCAGAGAGCAAAATAGCTAGCTAAAGTGGTGTCATACCAGTCTAGTACCTTTTAGGAATATGTCCTTAGGGACGTTTCACACCAAGAGCTTAACCTGATTTACCGGTTTAAGAATTCAGTTAGCTTTAAGTTTCTCTTAAACATTTACACTTTAAAAACTTTACATTTATGTGTCACGTTTTACGCTAGTGCAAAGTGATTAATTTTAAAATAAATTTTTGGTATTTTTTTTATTATTATTATTACTATTAAAAACTGCTTAGTTACCCTTTCACTTATAACGTTTATTTCGTATATTTTTTTTGCGGTTGTGCATTTTAAATACGTATTTTTAAGGTTTAAGACCCTTCAATACAATCTTTATTAAATTAAAACATACAAAAAAAATCGTTGAGCTATGTAATAACATCCCTTAATTTATTATTTATTTTATTTCGTCATTGAGAGCGTTTATTGAATTTACAAATATAAAAAAATTGTCGGTATAAATTAGAACTAGGTAGGTACGTTATTTTGTAAGTATATGTAAGTATATACCTATGAAACTGATAGTTAAGTTTAGTATAATGAATACGTTTTGAACTATCCTCAACAGAAAGCCTATTATAATAATTTATTAAAACTTATGAAATTTAGGAAAAAATTGTGGTTCGTAAAAACCTTTACGAATTGGAAATAAAAACAAAATAAAAATTTTAAGATAACGTGATCAAAACTAATTCATTAAGCACGTATTATAATTTCAGAGTTAATTTTTGGGTGTCTAAGAATTATTATATTTAATTGAATGGTTGACAGCCTACTTATCTTAATCAACATTTAGGGTAAATTCATGTTTAAACTTTTAAACCGATTTAGAAAAGGAAAATTATACATTTCAAGAGACTTAAATATTAGTCAAAAACGAATTTTAAGTTATTGGTAGAGTGCTCTATATATCTGTAGCAAAATTTTGAGTAGGTGGTGGCCCAGTGGTAGCGTCGCGGTCTCTGAGTCCAGAGATCGTCGGTTCGAAACCCCACCCAGGCTTTTACAGACCGCTTAGGTTTTATTGGAAATGTATTGTGCCTAATATGAATCTAGTAAAGTTGTATACAATTTACCTCAGCTATTCTCCACTTACTACAGGTTTTCTGTTATATTTGTTTGGTTCTATATCTCTTTTCATAAATCGTCTATTTCCGAGCTATGATCCGAATATTTCTGTGCATTTATTGTGTTCAGCCTCCAATGCTTTCTTCGTGCACTCATTCATCCCTCCAGCAACAATGCACCGGGGAGGCGCTGGGGAGGATATGGGGTTACAGATGGATGGATGTTAAACCTTCTACAGAATGCTGTAGTACTGTGGACCAGAGGCTGATTTATCCGTTTCATAACAGAGGTTTATTTTATTTCATTTTTAAATCGCCGCAACATGAAAGTTTTATTTTTAACCATAAATTGGAAAAGCAATAAAAATCTGTGTTTCCCCACTGAATCGACCGATTATAAGGTACTTAATTTTAATAGTTGTAATTTGTATATATAAGTAATGGTTGCACAGTTTGCAATCTTTGACAGAAGCCTTACAATCGAATAGATTGAGTAAAACATGTATCTTTTACAAGAATAAAGCAATACACAATATAGAGTTTAAGTACTTGTCTAGAGAAAAATATTTACTAAGATGAATAATTTATTCAGAGCTATATGTTTGTCTATGTTATATTTTTTTACTGCGTTAAATATTAAGAGTCGTTTTTGACTATTCCAATTTGACATTGCACTCAAAAAGCATGAAAATACGTTCATCTACAATCAGAGGTTGCCAAACTTTTTTGTGTCGTAGACCCCTTGCCATGTTTTTCGGTTTTTGGTAACCCCCTACTTACCTGAAATTGATTTTTTGTAAATTTCTAACCAAAGTGAAGTTTAGTGTGTTTAAAGTAAAAACACATGTTAAGTTTTTACATTTATTGATTGAATTTTAAATTAAAAGTACTCAAAATAAAATTTTTGTATCTGTTATATAAAATAAACGTAACATAAAAGGAAACTAAGCAATAAGTAAATGTTTTTAGTGGGAAGGATGAACCTGACGCTTTAATAATAAATTATCAACATTTGGCGTCAATTTTGTAAGGTTTAATTTTAAATCTCCTCGGCTAATGATCTCCAGTCTGTTTTTTTTTTTCGTTAGGAGATTGGTTACAACGCTGAAACCCCCTTTCCACTATGTGTGACGATGGATTTAAAAAAAAATGCATTTGTTTGTCTTTATATTAAGAGAGTATAATGTAAGTAAATAGGTACTATTAGTGTATGCTGAGATTGACTATCATGGACCCCCATTTTCATTTCATGGACCCCCAATTTTCTTTTTCGCCGACGTAGACCCCTTGCAGGTTGTCATAGACCCCTGGGGGTTGATATAGACCACTTTGGGAATCACTGATCTACATCTTAATACCTAGATGACAGCTGGAGGCGCGATGTAGAAGTCAAGGTGACGATCTTCAGAACATCCAATCAGGCAGATGCGGAGAAGTTCCCTTTGATCCATACCAGATGCATACCGCCTGATCCCAACACAATATATGGATAACTTTATTTATTTATTTATTATTTTGTTTACGGAAAAATCCATTTTAAAATACAGAGATAAGCATAAAAGGGATAACAAGCAGTAAAAATAAGTGACAGAACATTAAATTGGTGAAGCTAAGACAGTGAGAATAAATGTGGACACACTCAAGACAGGATCGGGTCTACTTCAGTGAAATGTTTAAATCTTGATAGACTTACACCGAAGAAGTCCAGATCCCGTCTTGAGTTTACAATACGACACAATCGAGACAATGGGGCATGAAAACCATAGTTAGTTTTGTGGTGACTAAGGAACAGCACGTCATTATTTCTCAACCTACGGACTGGAATACAGAAAGTGTTTTGAGTCAGTAAAGATGGTCCATCTATCATGCCATTTAGCAATTTAAATATGAAAATGGAATCAATGTTAGATCTACGCTTTTGAAGACTAGAGATACTCAACATTGACTCCATATCTTCATAGGTGTAATCATCTCTCCCCAGACCGATCATCCATGCTACTTTTCTGAGTAGGCGGTAACTACAGTCAGTCAATGAAAGAAAATCCACTTGATGAAATATAAACCTTGTACATCATAAGGTAAAAAAAAAATGTAGCTCCCATCTAAAAAATCTTGAATACTAAAAAGACGATCTCGTACAAGTGGCCCTCCTTCGACTCATTCCCTTTATCCTCTAGGTAGGTATGAAGGGAAATTTGAGCTTTGAGGCTCTTGAGGACTCAAGTCTAGTGTTTACTGAAAGCCTTACTCTTGCTGAGGGGAAGCAGGCAACAGCTTAAGGCTTGTTTAACACAAAACATGTACAAGTGCCTAATTTTTATGACAGTGTTGAAGGGCAAACTACTGTAAAATTTTCATTTACATATAAGATTATATGAAATGACTAACTTCATTTTTTATAGGTCATCATAAACCAAAAACGGCCACCTGTAGGACTTATAATTGTTTATTGTTTGGAATTGTTATTATCGCAGTTTACCTATAAAGTATTACATTATTATAAACTCTTATTAATGTAGACGAGTAGATTATCTACACATTGTAATGTTATAAATGTTTAAAAAAATACAGATATGATTATAGTATAGATTGGTATAAAAACAGAATTAAAAATAATTTGAAGATAGTCAATAGATCTAAGACATGAACTCAGAACAGTATAATGTACAAGGGATTCAAAGAATATAATGAACTCCCTGAGACCGTCAAAGAAGTAAACGGAATAAATGAATTTAGAAGGCACCTCTGTAGTAAAATACTAATATAATTAGAACTTTAAAATGTTATTTTACTAATAATTATTATTAAAATATGTAATAATAGTTAGATTCAATATATACAAACAAACAAAACTAATTAGATGGAATGGGGAATGTGTAATACATCAAGTGACGACTTAATCCGGCCGATGACAGTTAATAAGCCATGTTAACTCTTAATATCCATACATATTTTATCCATTTATTATTTTTCTTATTACCTATATACTTTACAATGTATGAATTGGGTTCTTCCCGATTTTTTATTTTTTATTTTAAAAAACTGAAATTGAAAAATTACAATATCAAGGGATATTTTAATTATTTTTTACGATGTCATGAATTTTCTAGCGCGGTTCGAAATAACACTTTTTCAAATCGCTCGCGAAATTCTCCATTTGGCATGCATGCGGTGTGACGTCACAGCAATATAGGCGCTCACTACGGAATGAATTTCACTCCTTTCACGGTAGACGGGTATGACGTCATTAGCCAATAACGGGCATTAAAAATCATTCGTATTTTCGTGTTTTTAAAACATACATTTATAAATGAAAACAAAATTTTTGATCATTGTGTTTTATATCGTTATATTTATAGCGTTTTCAAGGATATTCATGTTATCGGGAAGAACCCTATTATGCAATGTAAAAGCCCTTTGGGAGTGGATTATATTAAAATAAAAATAAAATATTTCCAGAGCTTTTTTGTCTCTCTAAGACAATAACTACACAATAGTTTGATTTATAATATATTCTGAACTTAGCTTAGAATAATTTCACAAAAGTGACTTTTAGGCTTGGAGCTTGTTTATACCAGGTAATCTATTTGTCTATTAAATAGACAGATAAGATTATTTCAGATCAATTCCTTTAAAAGAAGATAATATTGATGATGTCTAATACTTATGCATTAAATATTATTAAAGTTGTACTGGTGTATGAATAAAGTTATGTTGTTATTAATTGTTTTTTTTAAATACAAAAACCTTGTGTGAGAATGAGAACCAAGATAACTTAACTCCATACAGATGTTAGTGGAAAGAAAATTTATCAATGCCATAAAGACTTAAGTCCACTTATGCCCGAAATAATATTTTTTTCGCAAAACTCTGTAATCATAATAAATGTATTGAGTTATATTCCATGTAGTGTATAAATATTTATTTCGTATTCCGATTATTAAAAAAGCAACGAGAGAAAAAGTAGAATAAAATTTTTATTTTGTTCTTACTGTAAAATTTTGTTTTTGGAGTTAAGACAGGTTAGCTCTCAGGTACAGATTTAATCAATAACTGACTAAGGAATTTTCCTGAAGGGGTAGGCAGAGAGGATCAATACTTTTGTATATTTATGCTGAATTGCTGTTGAAAACAAAAACCGTTCATTGTGTACATAGGTATTTATATATTATATATGATTTGTAATGTTATCATGAACAAATATATTTATATCAGCGTTAATTAATATTACTTCAGAAACTGTTTTAATACGAACTCGTTAGTATAATCATAACATTATATAACATATATAATAACTGATCATCTTGAATTTAAGTAACACTAACTTGTTGCATCAATCCAGTGTCCTATGCACTGTGGTTCTGATTAGGGAGAGTCATGGTAGTAGTAGGTATTTAATATATTTCGTACTTTGAACATTAAAATGAAGACATTTTATCTATAATTGGGCGTGAAAACAATCAAATCGTTTAATTGATATAAGTTTTTGATGATTTTCTGTTTACTTAACCCTTAAAGTACTGTGTTTGAAACGATCCACGGTATCCGGAGATATAACCTCGGGTTACCCGTACAAAATGTTGATTCATAACTTTTGCAATTGTATTTTTCATCAGTGTGTAGTTAGTATATCTGTCTGTCATAATAACTCATTTTCATTTTTTTAAAGCTGAAAAAACGCATTAAAAAAGTCATAAAGTCCTCTGTTTACTCCAAAATACACGATGTTAGTATGAAATACGTGAAACATGCAGGTAAAAAATATTTTTAATTAATTACCTACAACTCTTATACACTACATCAATCATTTTTTTTTTTCCGGTGCAAAAAGGTTTGATTGAAGATCAACAAAAATGCCGGAATTGTATTTTGATTATTTACGGAGATATGAATTATTTAGTGAGATTTTGCGATCACCGCAAGGCGAGGGTTAATGCAATGCAGAAATACATCATTTCATAAACAAAACTGTGAAATCTATTTTTTTTACAAAAAAATTATTTGAGCAGATG
This sequence comes from Micrasema minimum, assembly GCA_022494985.1. NCBI lineage: Eukaryota > Metazoa > Arthropoda > Insecta > Trichoptera > Brachycentridae > Micrasema > Micrasema minimum. The sequence continues at coordinate 60,667 of JAGVSP010000763.1, forward strand.
CCTTATCATTTATGAAAAAAGATATCAGTTTGTCAGTATCTAAACAACGTTGGTTCATAAAACCGTATGTTTGTGTTTATTTGACCAAAACCGGTTTTTGATTTGTTGTTTGTCAACATTTTGAGTTAAATAACAGGTTTTCAATTCGAATTTGATTTTCTTATGTTTATTACGTCTAATATTCAAGTTCGCGTGTGTTATTCGACGTATTTGTACGGTGTCCATTCGGTTAATTAACTTATTTTAAAATGGCAAAGTGCAAGTTAACATATTTTAACTTTCGCGCTCTTGGAGAACCAATAAGAATGATTTTGGCGTATGCTAAAATCCCGTACGAAGACGTAATAATTAATTTTGAAACAGAATGGCCAACTTACAAAACAAGTGAGTAAGAAAAAATATTTTTATAAACATGTTTGCACCTACAATACCTACTATATATACGTAGTTTGTACATACTATATATTATTTTGTCAATTACTTTCTATAGTGCTCAAATTGATCTGCCGTTTTTTTTTATTATTTGGTATTAAAATTTTGCTTTTGGAAATTCCACATTCCGAAGCTCCATTCCCAACTCACTCAAGACTCGAATGTTCAACCAATGCATTCTACCCGTCATTGCTTATGGCGCGGAAACAATGACTCTGACCAAGCAATCCTCCCATAAGTTGCAAGTTGCACAGAGGAGCATGGAGATAATTATTTTTGGATTAACATTAAGAGACAGATAAAGTAACGATTGGATCCGACGCCAGACTAAGGTCTGCGACGTGGTAAAGCGAATTGTTTGGTTAAAGCGGAAATAGGCCGGTCACATAGCCAGAATGACGGACGACAGATGGACGAAACGCGTTCTGGTGTGGAGACTGAGAAACCAGAGGCCTCACGTCCACTAATATAATGGGTGGACGACATCAGAAAGTCTCGTTTGGCTTGGAGGCAGTTTATAGAATCCATATGCTCCACATAGGGAGCGGATGTATGTATGATGATGATGATGATGCCATGGTATTTTAAGCAGTACACTTCATATTTGGTAGCGTATATAACTTCTTTTTTCGCTTTTTTTCCCAGTTAAAACTGAATATATTAAATTTTGCAGATTCGCTTTAAAAAATTGGTAGAGTGGTGTTGGACTGAAAAAAAGACTCAATAGTCTTTAAAATGGTCTAGGGAACGGGTGGGGCTTTCACTGTAGTACACTTTATCGAAAAATATAACTTCTCACAACTCCTGTTATAGAAGATTTTTATTCCTACAAATCATGTTTTTTGGATTTTATGCCTTGTTGTATGGGCTTTGCGTTTTCGGTGTTTCAGAGTACATTGCAGTATCCATCTTCTGGGCTGATTCAACCTAGAAGATGGATACTGAAGGCCATGAAATTCGACCAACTTTGTATTTCTGTCACAGTTTTTTGGATCAACGCACTTTTTTTATATTGTTCTACTATATTTCGAATTTATTTTCAGAAGTTCCAATGGGTCAAGTGCCGCTCTTAGAGATAGATGGACTTAGTCTTCACCAGAGCAAAGCTATTTGCAAATACCTTGCGAGCAAATGCGGCTTAGACGGCAAAGACCCCAAAGAATTAGTACAAATTGACATGGCTGCAGATATGATATACGATTTCAGGATACGTGAGTATAAATACTTTTTACTAAACATTATTTCGTTTTGTAAACTGGCGTTAAGGGAAGCAAATATTATTTCATATTTACTAATGTTTAAAATGTAGTTTTTAATTATCTTATAGATAATAAGCTATTTTAAACGCAATTATTTTGACGTGATAACGTCTAATAAATCGATGAACGCCGGCTGCACACACGAAAAAACATGGCTCATTGTCACGTTCCGCCTGAGCCGAGTGTGCAAGCGAGAGCGCGGAACAAGCGATAGAGAGGCACGATCGGCCTAAGCGATTGATTTGTGACTCCATCGGCCGATGCGTCCGAGTAGAAGAGAGACAGCAGCAGCACACAAGCTACAAAGTGATAGTGAAATTAACGAGTGCAAAAAAATGATAATTATGGAAAAAATAATAGTTTTCAATTAAGTCCTGCTTTGTATTATACAAACAAATGGTAATTCAGTAATAATAATTCAATTCAATTTCTAAAAGTATGCTATTTTTCATTAATGTTTTCTTATGACGTTATCGCGTAAAATTATCGTCCGTAAACCGACTTTACAGACAACCAAAGTTTTTTTTTTACTTCTTTTTAATCTGTAGTCGTCGGTTAATGTTTTAAAATGAATATTTATTGCATTTATTTATCCACTTTTGACAATCCGTCAGAGCTGCGGGATGTGGACCTAACTTGGGAGGATGCGCATGAACTGTCAGCCGATCGCTTGGTTTGGAAGCAGTTTGTGGAATCCATTTGCTCCACATAGATAGCGGATCTGTTATGATGATGATGCTGATATCTATTTGGGTGTTTTTTCATTATTAACGATGTTATGTTTACAGATCTACGATCACTGAAACATATTGAAGATCCGATTATGAATCAGAAGAAATATGAAGAGTTTAAGGAAACATACGTACCACTTTTTTTAAACACTTTAGATACAATGGTGAAAAAGAATGGAGGGTACTTAGCAAATGGAAAGGTATATCTTACTTTTCATTATTTAATTTATAACGAGTTGTGATAGAATGACAAGTGAGCTGTAGAATTATAATACAAAACAGCTCTCCACAACCTAGCGTAAAATGCACGTATTTTTGCAAAAGGATTATTTCACTGATGCACTTTTTATACTGGACCAACAAATAAAACATACAATAAGGAATTTCCGCGCCACCTGGAATTGAATTTTAAAAATGTTTTTGTGTTACCGTGATTATTTAAAAAATTTGATCTGTGGTAAAATATTTTTGAAACTCTTTTACACCATTAAGTACTTTCCTAAAGGTGTGTATTAAATATTTAACTTTCAACCAAAACCAGGTCCGGCTGTCCCATGTATAATCACAGCAACCTCTAAAAAGAAAACTTGTGTTTGCGGTCTTATGTACATTTCCTTATGGAAGGAATTAAATCCGTGGTATAAAAAGTTTTGTACATCAGATTAGAAATCCTATGTTCAAGTTTCACTTAACCGCAGCTACCTTTTAGCACACTTATCGGAATAGCAAAACTCGTAGTACAACCCGAAAACTGATGAATGTACATCATATTTGGAGTCGAATGTGTAATATAACTTTTTAATCTGAGCTTGAAAATTATTTTTTTTCTTCTCATAAAGGCTTTCATAAGTATGACAGATTAAGTAAAATTGCACAAATCCTTATTTAAATGCGTTTTCTTAATGGGAAATATAAATTTGACTAAATAAATTATATTTGATAACAATTTGCAAAAATTTATCGAAAAAAAATTATCTTCGTTCTCAATTTTTTTGACAACCATGTAATCAATTTTTTTTTTTTAAATCAACATAAATCGACTCCAAACATATTTATACTTTCGAATGTATTGAAATTTTCGAACAAGAATTTACTAGAAGGAGCGTTTCCATACAAATTTTCTAAAAATATACGCTTTCTAGGGTTAATTTCATAACACCACTTACCAAATTCCACCGTCTAAAGACTCCAGCACTTTGGCCAATACACGAAACGTGTGACGTAGATGTCTAGATGTCTAGTGATGCCTATTGATAGTAGAAAGGTAGTAGGTAACTAGACACCTCAGACACGGTAGTGTTTTGAAGTATGGAATGTCACTTCTCTGAAATTCTTGGTCGATGATTAAAATCGATATCTTTTATTCCAAATGTATAAATATATAAATACCGTCGTGACCCCTAACTTCGCCTGGTATTTGACACATTTTACTAACGTGCTCTCAAATTGTGGAGGATATTAGATTACACTCAGTAAAAACCGTTTCAACTTATCTAGGGCTACAGCTAAAGAGCATCGACACTTAATAATAGTTAATAAAAACGAATGAAAAACGATGCAAAGTGTAGTAGGCGAAGTTCGGGCATTGTTTCCTATCTTCGCCTGCCTTGTGTTTAATGATATAGATACATATATATATGTTCATAAATTCATTGTCAAAAATGTTGAACAGCTTGTAAAATGAAATTGAACTTAATATTCACTGCTGTAGAGTCGATTTTTGAATGAAAACGATGCAGGCGAAGTTTGGCACCAGTTTGAAGTTGTTTCCATACATTTGTTGAAATGCATACACAGAAAATGCGCTAACGTAAATAAAAATAGTGCAATTACTAATATACCTATACTACTTTGCTTTATATAAGATATACAATAGGCACATAAATAGCGTTCGAATAAAGTGACAACCCTAGAGGTAGGCGAAGATTGGTATCAACATGGCCACCACGGTTCCATAAGCGCTATATCTTTCGATTACTCTTTAAATACATAACTTATCATAAAAACAAATGCTTTGTCTGAAAGAGGGATAAAAATTGATCATCATACACTAAAAAGTTCAGCCTTACCTGCTGTCTGTAATCCACACAAATCAAAGTTTCTTCCGTGTTGTAATCTAAGTTGCATTCCATTCATCGAAAAAATGCGTTGTGTCAACAGTGAAGTGAAGTTAGCAACGTTTTGATCGTTAAAATGTTGCCAGGAATAAACATTGGTTTGAACTTGGTAGTTTTATGCATAGGTAGTCATATAAATTTTAAGTAAATTTAAATTTTCTTTAAAATAGGCGAAGTTAGGGTTTACAGGCGAAGTTAGGGGTCACGACCGGTATGGTATTGATAATGAGCTATCGACATCCCTACATTACAATGATATTTTTCACAAAAAATATTATGAAAAACAGTTTTACCCTATAAATAAAATTAATACATATCTTTTAAGGATGTGGGTGAAAGTGTCTATACTTTTGACAGGCAAGGTGTTAATGCGCTAACGTTACAATTTCAGTTGACATGGGTCGACTTCTACTTTACGGGAGGCCACGAATATTTCAGTTTCCTGGCAAGGCTCAACATCCTAGAGGACTACGGCAATCTGAAGGCTTTAGTGGAAAAGGTCCTGGCACTTCCTGAATTGAAGGACCATGTGAAAACTAGGCCTAAATGCGACTACTGAAAGCTACCGAAAGATGAAATGAAAAATACTGAAAATAAACAAGATGTTAAACGTTTTTTGTTTGATCTATTTGTAAACGTACCCATGTCAATATTTCAAGTTCCAGAGGTTCTTTTGTGTCTTATTATTTCTTATAATAAATTTTAAAAGGAGAATGTTTGTATACTCATTTCTGGGGTTTTAAATAAACCGTTTGTAATTTTCTTGAAATCAATGTAAATTATTATACGTACGCACCATTTATTTTTTAACAATTCATATAAAAATCATAACCACCTTCATACTTATTGACTGTAGATAGGTCAAACCTTTTAAGCAACAAAATGTGAATTTCCCAAAAGACGAAAAAAACTGAGAAAATTTTTATGAAACTCATAAGAACTTAAAAAAATAAGGACGTTTAATGTTTAAATGATAAAAAATATATAATTTTACTAGACAGTGCTAGACAATTAAATTCCATTGGCAATATATAAAAAAAAAAATACATTTTATATCCCTACAGAGGTAAGGTAGAATTTTTTTCAAATTCAGGAATATGGATATTTGTAACATATATACAAAATCAAAAATGTTACCTGGTGTGGATATTCACTAATTAGCGGAATGAGGGAATGTTGTAGTACATAAAGTGGCCACTTAACCCAGCCAATGACAGGTCATAAGCTCTGTAAATGCTCGAATATCCGTATTCCCGAATTTGAAAAAAATTGTACCTCATCTCTGTAGGGATATAAAATGAAATATATACCTACTCCCGTCTTGGGATAAAATCCAGATTTGTGTACAAGTATTTGAACACGCCCAAAATGTAGTATAAAAATATTTACAAAAAACTATACTAGTTTTCTCACACTCACATTACAGTATGCAGCTTGAAGAGTTTTTTACCTGTGTAGACTTTATTTACCCCCAATGGCTAGGGGACAATTTTTTTTTAATTTTTTTTAGATGGTGATTTATATATTAAGTATAAAAAATAAAAAAAAATATTTTTTAAATTCATATTATGTCCGTTATTAATTTTTAAAATACCGTTATCGCGATTTCCCGCCAAACTGGGTCATTATTTAGGTATTATGCGTCTATCAAATTTCGGGCCATTTTAACCAAGTTTTGATGTAAGTAGCGCCTAAAACAGCAAAAAAGTACAAAAATACTTATCTGGTTCTACGCATCAACTATATATTAAGTACGACTCTTTTTGTGCGCTTAGGAGACGGGTGCATCCCTCCGCCGTGAATCCCATAAACAGGAAATAGCTTTATACAACGTAACCACTACGATAATATTTCTAAAAAAACGATACAAACTGCATACATTTTCATACAAACGTTCATTTTTATGATTATAGTGGAAAAGTTCTATTACATCTGTCATAATTTGGTAAACATAACCTATGTTCATAAATGCAAAAATTATTTTAGAATGTCATTCTACACGTAATAAGTCTGAAGTTAGTTAACTGTCAATTTTTCAAGGAAACAGTTTGTTTAGCTGACACTTAGTTGATCAAACTACTTATTGTATTGTATTGATTTATGAACGTTATCACCGGAAGTGCCATTTTACCTAAAATTTGCCCTGTTTTTATAAGCTCCGTTTTTTAATATTTTTTTACGAGGAATCCTTTGAATTTTAATTTTTTTTTTATTTTTCACAGAAAATTTTCAAAAAATCATTACTATTCACAAAAAAAAAAATTACGGAATTTAAAAATATTGGAGCCCATTGCAATTCACCAATTTGGAAACAGACCAAACCAAAGTAAAATTAGGACAGTTTCGCTGCCTATTTATCTTTAAAGAAACCAAAAACACAAAAAAAAAATACAGGAATTTATTAATTTCAATTAAAAACTAATAAATATGTCAAAACAATTTACCAAAATTGTGCAAAATAAACCATTTTATGCGATACCATTTAATACTGATTTTTTTTTTTAAATCCCAAAAGGGTTTTATTTACAGTCGTCATAATTAATATACGTGACACGAATCTGATTTTTGAAATTTTGGTGGCCTCCGTAGCGTAATGGCTAAGACGTTGGACTCGCGATACGGAGGTTTCGGTTTCGATTCCCGGTGAGAAAAAAAAAAAAATATTTTTCTCAAGCCTGGGTATTTGTGACGTTGGTCCCCTCTGTAATTGAGCCTCCTGGCCTGTTGAGGTGGTGAAAGTTATTTTTTATTGTTTTGAATGAAGCAAAGATAAAATAATTATTCAATAATACGTAATAATATATCTAGTGTTTGTTATTGCATCAAAATTGTCATTTATATTTTTTAAATATTTTTTTTTTATTAAACTAGTCTCACTTTTTAATATGTACCGACTGGACTGTCTTACATTGTAATCTGAAACGTAAGACTGATCATATTACCTTTAACCAAATAAAAATTATAAAGATACACTTCACTTTATGTACCAATGCAGTGCTCTATGCACCATTGTGTAGTAGTTAAATAAATCATCGAGATTCGATTTTCTTGCGTAAAAATAAGATATGAGTTATTTCGCCAATAAACGTAAGAATCGTTTTTGCACTTATTTCTGAGTTTTTATTCTACCGTTTAAGGTCGAGGGATAACAGATGTGATTCTGAAATAATATGAAAACGTCATTCTTGAAGAACGATATGAAAGTTTCATTATAAAAGTTTCACCTTGAGTACTTGGTGATATTTGACCTCAGACCACGTAAAGTCAGCTAGAAATAATGGAAAATGTTTTATTACGTACTTCTACCCCTATAACTCTGCGCCAATAGTCGTAAAGCGGAAGGCATTCGAAAATCAAGATTTTTTTATTGAACAATATCTCAAAATACGTTATGCACTTGGAATTTTGTTATAAAAATAACGTCATTTTAAAAATATGATAGAACCGCGGTAACTCGATAAACGTTTTGCTCAGCTGTGTTGGATTATCCAATGTGTTGGCCTATAGAGTGCTACCACCGACCCCTTGCAGTTCGGAATATTTAAAAGAGCATTACCTTGTGATACGAATTATATGATTTATTTTTATTTGATTTATTTACGGAAAAATCCATTTTAAATATATAGTTAAGCGTAAAAGGGTTAACAAGCACTAAAAATAAGTGACAGAACATTAAATTGGTGAAGCTTAGACAGTTATCGGGTCTACTTCAGTGAATGTTTAAATCTTGATAGACTTTCACCGAAGAAGTCCAGATCCCGTCTTGAGTTTACAATACGACACAATCGAGACAATGGAGCATGAAAACCATAGTTAGTTTTGTGGTGACTAAGGTACAGCACGTAATTATTTCTCAACCTACGGACTGGAATACAAAAAGTCACTTGAGTCGGTAAAGATGGTGCATCTATCATGCCATGATAACATTCATGCAAAATCTACTACACGGCAAATCGATAATATACGATATGCAACGCATCCAGCATGTCAAGCATCTTCGTACGTATACAAAGGACGTGGTATTAGACATGGGCCGAGTATTGAATTGGCGATACAAGCATGCATCTGGTCGATATCTAAAATCTGTGAAAAACTCATTGCTCTAATGTTAAATTCCAGGGAGAAAATCGAGGAATACGGATGTATGGGAAAGCGGCCGCGAGATGGAGTATGTTCTTAAAATTACATTGCATATGGTCATCGATGGCTTGCCAGGACGGCGGTATCCTCTTTCTCTTTACTTATCGTCTCCTGCGATTAAATATTCAGATTTCCCAACACATACACCACACTCCACACACATACAACAACACAACATACACATGGCATAGCATAACCACCTTGTTTGCTCACTTCACGTCTTCAGAAATTTTGTCTTGTACATTGTGTTGTCCACGTAATTGGTATTATGTAGTTATGTATGTTACCTCAAATTGAAAATTCTTAGTTTATTGTACCAAACATAGCACCAAACGTGCACAACATTAAAATAACTAACTAACTAACTAACCATCACGCCATTTCCCCGAAGGGGTAAGCAGAGAGGATAGAACGCCACACCACTCTGTCCTGGCATACTTCTCTTGCTTCCTCCACATTCATACATCTTCTCATGCACGCACGACGATTATTCCGGCATCTTACATGCCCACTTTCAAGCACTTGTTTTACTTGATCATGCCATGTCTTCTCGGCCTTCCTCGACTTCTACATCCAGGCACAGTTGCATCATATATTTTTTTAGCCGTTCTTTCATCATCCATTCGCTCTACATGACCGAACCAACGTAAAAGACCTTTCTTAATTTTGTCGATAATGCTTATCTCAGCCTTGCATTCTGCTCTCTTATTTCAACATTAGTGCACCTATCATACATAGTTTTACCACACATTCGCCTGAGAGATCGCATTTCAACTGCATTCAATTTACTTTCATCCTTATTTTTCCAACTCCATGCTTCGCTTCCATACATAAGGGTTGGTACCAGAACTCCATTATGCACTGCCAATTTAGCCTCTTTTGATAAGCACTTATAGATACTACCGACTTTAAGGCACCATTAATTCTGTTACCGGCACTAACCCTCCTTTCAATGTCCTTGTCCATATTTCCATCACTTGTGAACATGCTTCCCAGATATACAAATTCTTCCACCTATATAAATAAATCAATAAATTATTTATTTACAACGTTTGTATACTTTTAATACTCAACATAAGTAATGGATGTGCAATAATTCATTTAAAATATATTTTTCAGTTCAGCGCGATATATAAATGTCACAGAATCATTCTCACATTTCTTGCTCATGGGACATCTAGGCCCTAAAATCCCAAAGAATAGCCCTCGCGTTATTTAGCACTCGTATAATTGAATTTATGAGTGAGTTTTCTGTGGGTTTGAAAGCATAATCAGATCAAACTTGCCGCCCAGCTACGTGATCAGAATTATCGGGGCGGCAAAGTATGAGTGGTGGGTACATTCTGAAGAATAGTGGGGCGGCAATTTTATTTGTGTACCTATTTGATTTGTTAAACTACATATGGGCAAAGTTTTTTTAAATGATGTGATGGTTATAATAATAAAAAAAGTTAACTTTATTGAAATTTATAATACGCAATAAAAAAAAACTACCATCGGCCATTTCTTCGGTCAACAAAATGTCAAATAAGGCTTTTGTTATGATAGATTTTGAGTAGTTAATAAAGGTATACAAAATTAATCGTTTTACAGTCAGTTGTATATAAAAATACAGCAACTATCAGTTACTAAAATGTCTTTATATCTGACTTTACTTTTAATGTATGGATTTTTAAAAATCAATCCAGGATATTTTTTATAATACCTATTTACGTATTTTTTCTTAGTGTAATGCACTATTCGAAAAAATTGAGTCTTAAAAACGTGGAAACGAAATATTAGTGAGTGTTCATTTAATTACCTACATAAGACAAAGTGAAAAAAAATCGTACCGTAAATTAGGTAGGTACGTATACGTATGTATTACTTGTCCCCTTAAAATACATTTAAAATTATACACATTTACGTGGAGCGATACGTTTGTCTATGTCTTATTGTTGTCTCCTGCGCTTAAATATTCAGAACCTATTTCCCAACACTTACACCACACTCCAAACACGTACCACAATACAGCATATACACAACTTAAACATTTCACATACTTGTTTTCTCACTCTTGATGTCCTCAGATTTATTGTATCTATCGTGTTGTGTACTTAATTAGTGCTATGTTATATAATATAAAGCCTTGAAATATTAATCTCAATTTATTGTACCTAGTTCTATGTAAACATTAATAAAAATAAATAAATAAAATAAACGCAAATAATATGGTGAAAACATATAACCAAAATGTATATTGACGGTGGAAACAAAAAAGTTACCAAGCTACACTGTTGCTTTGTAACTTTTTACTTTCCACCGTCGACATATTCTCTGTCATTGTCATGATATATTATAGCTGCTGGTAAAGTTAACGAGAGTTTATGTACATTTGACTGCAATTAACCCATCTGCTCCCCCTCTCCACCATACAAACTGATTTTCTAAAGCAACTGATTCACGAATTATTAATCGTTTTCACTAAGTCCTGGTTTATAAAAGTTGTTTTGAGATAATATTTACTATTTTGATAATTATATCTCATGTTTGAAATTTCATTCGTGTTCTTGGAAAAAGAATACTACTACTGCTACTACTTTCCCGTATCCGCACCCAATGGTGCATAGGGCACTGCATTGGTACACCAAGTGCAGTGATTCTTGATCATTTTATTACATGAAGGTAAGATGATCAATGAAAGCCCCACCCTTTCCCTAGACTGCTTTAAAGACTATTGAGTCTTTTTTCAGTCCAGCCAACTCTACCGATTTTTTCAACATGCTAAACCGCGATTTTAAGGTTGTAAGTGTGATAAAAATTGGGGGTAAGATGATGAACAACGAGAACAACATTTTGAGTGTGTTCAAATACTTGTAGACAAAAACTGGATTTCACCCATTACGGGCTAATAATTACAATTTGACATCTCAACAGAGACAAGAAATTTGGAAGGGAATATGGATATCAAGTGGCCACTTAACCCAGCCAATGACAGGTCATAAGCCCTGTAAAAACGCCTAGATATCCATATTCCCTTCCAAATTACTTGTCTCTGTTGAGATGTCAAATTTTTCATTTCTGTTCCCACTTATAGCGAAAAGGCACAATATTTGCAAACGGGACATGTTTGAAAGACACGTGACAATAAATACATCACGTGTGACAAGTGCCTGTTCGTGACAGAACAAGTGGCAATGTGTCTGGCTGTCACAAATCACGTTACTTGTATTATTTCTGCTGAGGTGAACTATTCTTGCCTTTTTTGCAGCTAAACTAAACATTTACACAACAAATTTAGATTATTTTCTATAAATTTTTTTGTAAAAATACAGCATCTTTTATAATATTTTTTTTCATGAAATTGATTTTAAAAATTTGAACTGTATGCAAACAATAAATAACATAAACATTTTCGTAAATGTTTTTTCAAAAACCTTTGATATTTTATACAATAATACTGTTATCATTACCATCATCATACCATGTTCGCTCCCTATGAGGAGCATATGGATTCCACAAACTGCCTCCAGGACAAGCGATAGGCCGCCAGCTCCCGTGCATCTTCCCTAGTCAAGTCCACGTCCCGCAGCTCTGACGCAAACTGCCAGCGAATCCTTGTAAAATAGCCTTGTAAAATAGCCTTGTAAAATAGCCTTGTAAAATAGCCTTGTAAAATAGCCTTGTAAAATAGCCTTGTAAAATAGCCTTGTAAAATAGGCAAGTATGGTTAAGGCTCTCGGGAGGCAAACTATGCCCTAGCCAGCCGAAACGCCTTCGCCGGATGACAGTAGATACCAAGGTTTGCTGTGTCCGTTTCCTTACTTCTGTGTCCTTACAAAGTCAAACAACCGCGCACCGCACACTAAATATTCTTCTAAGATACCTATTCTCAAAACTCAAAAGTCTGCAATTTTGGGCCCTGGTTAGGTGCTATGATTCGCAGCCATAAAGGAGAACAGGCGTGATGCAGGTGCTATAAAGGCGGCATTTTGTTTTAACCGAGTAAACATCCGATCTCCAGACAGCTTTCATACTGTTGAATGCGGCGCCCGCTACTCCAAGCCGCACTCCCAGTACTGTACATGCATTCATTTTCTTTTTTTATTAATTTTACTGTTTTTACGCCCATAGGGCTTTTTACATAGACATTTTTAAATGATTACACAGTAGGTAGCTATTCATTACCGCCAGAGATGGCATCCACTGTTCCCTAAAATGCACTAGATTTGTGCTGAAAACATCAATATTTTTAGTGTATTTATTAGTTAAAGTAAATATTATGAAATTTTGGTAATTTTGATTATCTATCTTGGTGCACTGCAGTGGTTTCCATTTTGTTATCCACCAGAAGCGGTGATTCCTTTATTCGAGACTGTTTTCCCGCAAATTTAATATAACGTGAACCGGAAACTGAGTCGAGAGCTCGCGACATCCGCCGGAACTAGATTTGTCACGGATCGGAACCGTTAAATCGGTCACGAGGCTAAATAACCGACATTTTAAATAAAAACCGCAAATAGAACGCAGCGGTTTCGCTTACAGCCTGAAAAGTATTTGGTTAAAAGTCTTTCTTGAAAAAAGTACAAAACTTACATACATAGTACCTATACATTTTACTACTCGTTCTAAACATTGATTTTAAATTAATGTTTGATCAAATACTGCAATTTTTTACCAGTTCTGTAACACGCATAAAATGTATTACCAATTCGAAAAAGTATGCAAACTAATGTTCAACATCCTTTATTATTATATTCCGTAATAACTGTGTTGGTTTTGTAAATAAATAAATAAACTTAAAAAAATACATTATTTTCCTAACTTTAAAATTCCAAATGCCATTTTTTTTTAAAACTTACCTAATACTTAAAATTATTAATGAGGTAATAAATAAATACGGGAAACGAAAATATTAAGCCGGTGTATATTTTAAGAGTACATTAAATACACAAAAACGCGCATAGAATATTTTTTTAAAAGGCTACAAAATGCGGTTTGTTTATTGAAAAAAGGTCAAATAACATCATGAAGCTGGTTTAAAAATAAAAGTAATTAAGGACCATCAAACGTTTTAATCAATATGATGAGGAGAGGACTCGCATGTGAAACTACGTCTAAATAAAAGGTTAGTCATATTTAAATTAAAGAATGTCAGGTATAAAATTTAAAACATTGTATTATAAAAACAAACTTTTTTGTAAGATTTAAAAAAACATATATATTTTACAAAGGGTAAGTCATTACCTACCGTTACGAAACTACCGTCAACCCTGGCAACTTTGCCCACAAGCCATATCCATGACACCTCAAACATACATTAAAACGCATTTTCAAAATAGTATTTCAGTAAAAAAATATCAAAACAATTTTGTCGGTCAAAGTTGCGGCATTTATACATAGAAAATATGTTTAATGCAGGTTGGTTTTAACAGGGGGGATTCAATTTGCTGTTTGTACACCATATGGAAGATCCAATGCTCCGTTTTCATTGGGTGCTGATGTTGGTGTGATTTTGGAAGAGATTGAACGAATCTATCAACTTCTCTGCAAATCTGGTGATAGCTATTCGTAATTTGGGTTTTCTGACAGACGAACCGTTGTGCTTCAGAGCATTTGTGTTGACCAAGTTCCAATGTTGGTGAAAAAGCAATGCACTTGACTTTTGTTTATTTTATCATAGTTCCATTTACTTCTGCCTCACGCCAGTAGACGAGCCGCCACTGTCGGGAATAGAACCCCTGACCTGTTATTTAGACATCTGATCCGCGGAGAAATTTTAGAACCTTGGGAAAATTTCATTTCGCAGAATCACTTTTTCCATTCCCGCAAAGCGATACAGAAGAATGAGCAGGGGCGGCGCCTTCCTTAAATCTCATCGAGGTAATAAACTCAATAAATAAATATGAAATGTCCTTTCTATTAAATAATGTGGCGCTGCATTAAAAATACTATAATGCCTTTGCCAATGTCAAATTACTACTATTACAGCTGCATAGTGCATTGGGCACTGCCTCGGTACACCAAGTGCAGTATATATTAATTATTTTATTACATCCATGAAGGTAAGATGATCATCATACGCTTTAGTACCATTCGAAGGTATCAAACATTGAATAAGAATATATGTATATCACAATCACGTAAATAAATCTTAATGTTGACCCCCTACGGGAATCGAGTCCACGATAACCTAAATGTCAAATTTAATATGTTTTAATGCATTTACAAGTTTATTCCATTCATATTTAAAAATTGAAGCAGGAGTTAATATCTTGTAAATAGTCAATAAACTACTACTTTCCCTTATCCGCATCCAATGGTGCATAGGGCACTGCATTGGTACACCAAGTGCAGTGTATCTTGATCATTTTATTACATGAAGGTAAGATGATCAGTCTTACGCTTCAGTACCAGTCCAAGGTATCACACATACAAGTCAATAAAACAACGTTGTTACTATACCATTTAGAAAGTTACAGTAACCAGCTTTTTTCAAATAAATTTAATTTGACTTTGAATAACTGAAGTAAATAAATATATATGAAAATCCATCAAATACCTAAGTGATTCGAATGTTCAACGTGTTTTAAATTGTATACTTTTTAACAAATCAAGATAATATATTTTTTTAATACAATTACAGTGTGCATTCATCTTATTTATTTATTTATTTAACCACCTCAACCGGCCAGGAGGCACAATTACAGAAGGGAAAACGCCACAAACACCCAAGCTTGAGAAAAATTACTTTTCATTTTATTAAATCTCATCGAGAGTCGAACACGGAACTTCCGTATCGTGAGTCCAGCATCTTAGCCATTACGCTACGGAGGTCGCCATACCACTTAATTAGAAAAAATAATCGTTCGCTCCAGGCCGGACTCGAACCTCTGATGCCGGGTCTGGTGGTCTATCCACTGAGCTAAACGACCGTTTAATTTTAGACAAAATTTACAACAATGACACTTCCATCTTTTTTATTTAATATTTGTTTACTTCAATAACAAAACTAACTAACTAACTATCAAGCCGTTTCTCCGAAGGGGGTAGGCAGAGAGGATAGAACGCCACACCACTCGCACTCTGTCCCGACAAACTTTCCTCGCTTTTTCCACATTCATACATCTTCTCATGCACGCACGTCGATTATTTCGACATTTCACAAGACCCCTTTAAGTGGTACTTACTTATACTGTCATCCGGCGAAGGCGTTTCGGCTGGCTAGGCCATATACTACGCATGCCTCCCGAAAGCCTTAACCATGCTTGCCTATTTTACAAGGCTATCAGATTCTCGGCGTCCTGGTCGTCCATTGTTGATAATTCGTGGGCAGTTTGCGTCAGAGCTTCGAGACGTGGACTTGACTTGGGAGGATGCACGGGAGCTGGCGGCCGATCGCTTGGCCTGGAGGCAGTTTGTGGATTCCATATTCTCCACATAGGAAGCGGATATGGTATAGTGAATTAATGAACTTTCAAGTGTTTGTTGTACTTGATCATGCCATATCTTTCTCGGCATTCCTCGACTTCTACAACCAGACACACTCTCTTCGTAAATCCTTTTAGCCGTTCTTTTATCATTCATTTTTTTGTCGCTCACACGACAAAATAACGATACAATTGTGGCGGGAAACAATGACGTCACGCGCGCGAAGATGACGACGGACGACGAACGCGTACGAACACGTACGAACTACGATGAGAATCCTTTCGACCCCTTACGTGAGCGCACGCGTATCTAAGGAGTATTATTCCCGCCAACTTTCGAGAATATAAAACCATTTTTATTTTAACCATTTTCACCATTCTTTTTCATTCATATTGCAGTTAGTTAAGTTTAAGCATCAGTAGTTAGTTTTTGTGAATAAACGACTATTGTAAAAAAGTATGTACCTGTTTTACTCTCTCTCTCTGTGCACTCACTACTCAATTGGCCACCAACTAGGTGACTAAACAATCAATAAAAAAATTAGGATCTGGATAAAAATGTTATGTGTGTGGTGAGTAATAGTTTGTGAGCCTCTTTATGGTCGATGCAAATAATTTACACTGCGGTAATTTATGACATTTGGCCCACGCCACTGATCCGAGGTTCCACGGCGCGCGGCGGCAAAATAAATTGTTTTGCCACTGGTTTTCCTAATAACGTATGGTTCTCCGTTATACCATTAATCTAGTTTAATAGAGGTGGCCGGCTACTGGCGTAGACGGCCCGTCCAAGCGGCAAATCGAGCCGCTACTGTAATGTGTACTGTACAGGATATAGGTAGGTACGATAATAGAGTGTATAGATATAGACCTTGGTGATTCAGAAAATACACTAATCGAAAAGTGATTAGGCTATTTAGATTAAGAATAACATAATTGCATTGTGTTATAACTTATAATAGGTAACACAACTAACTACATCATAAATATTATATATTTTACAAGGCATCAGGTTCTCGGCGTCCTGGTCGACCACTGTTGACAATTCGACGGCAGTTTGCGTCAGAGCTGCGGGACGTGGACTTGACTTGGGAGGATGCACGGTAGCTAGCGGCCTGGAGACAGTTTGTGGATTCCATATGCTCCACATAGGGAGCAGATGATGTGATATAATATATCTTTAAAAAAAACACATTTTTTTATTATACATGGTGTTACAAAACTCGATGAACAAGCGGGAAACCGGTGAATCTACATTATATTTTGAGTCGATTTTGAAGACTAAATTTTTTTTGTATGACCCATAGTTTTCGAGAAAATTAAGTACAATTTTTTTTCCGTAATTTTTTTGGAAATTATTATCAAATATCATGCATTTAGTCAAATCAATACTATCCATAAATAAAACAAAATAAAAAACGGAGTTTTAATATGAATTTGCGGTACTAATGAAAGCTTTTATGAGAAAAAAATAATGTTTTTTTTCAAGCTCAGATTTAAGTCACGTTACACCAAATATATAATGGAGCTTTACCAGTTTTCAGTTTGTACATCGAGTTTTGTTACACCGTGTATAAGCACTTTGAAAATCGCTGTTAAAAATTATTTAAATTGAAAACATATCCAAAAGCAGAGTTTATCTAAACTTTTAAAAATTACAAATAAAATATTAGTTCAATACGATTAAATGCATGGTTTTATGTGTGCTTTCGCTTTAAATAATAATTGGTTGTTAAATGGGCCTACATATCACCACTACTACTACTACTACTTTCCTTTATCCGCACCCAATGGTGCATCATCATCATCTCAGCCCATTAAGATCCACTGCTGGACATAGGCCTCCCCCTGCCGTCTCCACTCCTCCCGATCCTGCGCCGTCCCCATCCACTGTCTTCCAGCAGACTTCCTGATGTCGTCCACCCATCTCATCGGTGGACGTCCTTGAGGCCTCTGGTTCCTCGGTCTCCACACCAGAACGCGTTTCGTCCATCTTTCGTCCGTCATTCTGGCTATGTGACCGGCCCCTTTCCACTTCAACCAAGCAATTCGCTGCACCACGTCGCAGACCTTTGTCTGGCGTCGGATCCAATCGTTCCTTTTTCGATCTCTTAATGTTATTCCAAGCATAATTATCTCCATGCTCCTCTGTGCAACTTGCAACTTATGGGAGGATTGCTTGGTCAGAGTCATTGTTTCCGCGCCATAAGTAAGGACGGGCAGAATGCATTGGTTGAATACTCGAGTCTAGTACAATGGTGCATAGGGCACAGCATTGGTACACCAAGTGTAGCGTATTTTGATAATTTTATTACCTGAAAGTAAGATGGTCTTACGTAAGTATCCAAGGTATCCTACATGAAATATTAATATGAAAATCAAACGTAAGTAAATATTTCATCTTGACCCCCTACGAGAATCGAACCCGCGACCTCATACACGGTAGCCAAATGCGCTACTACTATGCTACGAGGCGGATAAATACTACACAATTTTTTTTTTTCAATTTTTGTGATTTATTTATTTATATTTATATTTACAAGACCAATTTCTGAAGACATGAAGTGAGCAAACAATAGTATACAAAGTGATTATGTTATGTCATGTGTATGTTGTGGTATGTGTGTGAAGTGTGGTGTGCGTGTTGGAAATCTGAATATTTAAGTAAGTGATTTAACAATAAAATTATATACATTACTTTTTGGTTATTTCAAGCTTGTTTAAAAGAACCTGCTGATAAATCGCAATAATTTCAGTACAGCGGGACTTAAAATCGCAACTTTCATGTACCCTACTATTTCTTATCATATTACACCTTATATCTATCTTGTAACTTATATCTATAGAGTAGAATCCTCCATTACACCATGGGTCCCCCCGGACTCATCTGGTACAAAGCTGCCCCATCAGTTTCTGAGAAACCATCTATAATCCATTTCACGGATGACGCTTTCGATAGAAAATTATTTGTGCAAGAAAATACCTTGTTTACTCTGGAACACTCTGGTGCTTTAAAAAATAGCCAACATGCAGCCATTATTTTTATCTTTATTTTTAATTCCAATTGATGATTAAGGGTTTGAGAAATTAAACCAAAATGCCACAAGTATCTAATAATTGATGTACCTACGTACTGAAAAACTTATTTTTTTTAAATACCCATGTAGATACAATTTAATACACAGTTTCTTGTTCAGAAAACTGTACAGTCTGTCAAAAAACACGCTTAGTATGTATATATTTTAAGCGCAATCGTATGTTATTATCATTTATTTACAGAAAAGAAATTGTTAATATAGTTTAACAATGTAAATATGCTATTTGTTTTTCATGTTTTTTAAAGCATTTAGTATAATATCTACTTAACGTTTACATAAAAAACATTAACTGTCAGGTCAGCCAAACGTCATGGCGACCATTCAATATTCCATACAGTTTTCGCTTTATACGGGAAAGTTTGCAATCATCATCATCATCATACCCTATGTGGAGCATATGGATTCCACAAGCTGCCTCCAGAAACTGTACAGTTTTCTGTCCCGTATAAAGTGGGCTCTAGTCGACCGATCGATTTTGTGTCAGTTGGTGAAATTCATATTATCTAAACTCCAGATTGAGATGGATGCTATTTTTTATGTTGGCGCTGAAGCGTAAGACCGATCATCTTGCCTTCATATAACAAATTATTGAGATTCAATGCACTGGGTGTACCGATGCGGTGCTTTATGCACCATTGGGTGCGGGTAAGAGAAAATATTAGTAGTACTTAATATATTCTTTGAATATACACCTGTTCATTTTCAACACCGCGATAGAGCAGAGGAAAGAAAAAAGATGACCTACGTAGATATTTTAATCTCATACGATTCTTAGTTCTATTTATTTGATGACAGCTGTTTCGCCTTATAAGGGCATTTTCAAACGACAGTT
>JAGVSP010000764.1:0-55382 GCA_022494985.1 Micrasema minimum
AAAAAAAAAAAATTTTAAAAAAATAAAAAAAAAAAATTAAAAAAAAAAAATTTTTTTAATTTCTTTTAAAAAAAATTTTTTAACAAAAAACTATTGTAATTTTCCCCCGGAAATCAAATAATTAAAAGGCTTTTTTTTAAAAAAATTCCTTCCCTTTTTTGGCGTTTTACCATTTTTTTTAAAATTAAAAAAAGGCCCCAAAAAGAAACGGAAAAATTTTGTGATGCTTTTAAGGCATAAGTCAATTTTTTTTTTTTTAAAAAAAATTTTTTTTTTTTAAAAAAAACCAAAAAAAAAAAAATAAAAAAAAAAATTTAAAATTTTAAAAAAATCGAAAAACTTCAATTTTAAAAATCAAAAGGGGTTTTTTAGGGGAAAACCCCATTTTTCCTGAAAAAAAGGGAAAAATTTTCAAAAAAAACTTTTAAAATTAAATGGGTTTCTTCCCTTTTTATTTTTTTTTAAAAAACCCCATTCCCCCGGGTTAAAAAATTTATAGCTATCTGAAGAACCCCATTATTTAAAAGTGCAGCAAGGTGTTAAGTTAAAAACAACGGCAACAACAGTATTATTTTTTGCAAGTTCATAACAAATCCCATTACAGTCTAACTTTATACTTTATAAATCATCTCGTTCTAACCGCAATACCTATCCCCTTAGAATAAAGCAATTCTTAGCATTCTCATTGCTGTAAATCTCTTGCTTTAGGCGTTGCCATGAAGGAAAAAAGGGTAATAAATACACGGAGTGAATGTTATATGACTTTTTAATCTGAGATCGAATTTTTTTTTTTTTTTTTCTCTTAAGGTTTTGTTAGTTCATTATCCCATATCCCCTCCATATGTGGAGCATATGGAATCCACAAACTGCCTCAAGTCAAGTCCACGTCCCGCAGCTCTGACGCAAACTGCCGACGAATTGTCAACAGTGGACGACCAGGACGCCGAGAACCTGATGCCCTGTAAAATAGGCGAGCATGGTTAAGGCTCTCGGGAGGCGTACGTAGTATATGGCCTAGCCAGCCGAAAACGCCTTCGCCGGATGACAGTAGATACCAAGGGTTGCTGTGTCCGGTGCCTCACCCCTGTGTTCTTTATAAAGTCAAACCACCGCACACCTAAAATTCTTCCAAGACACCTATTCTCAAAACTCAGAAGTTGTTAGTACAACAGATTAAGTAAAATTGCACAAATTCTTAGGGAATGCGGTTTTTTGTTTTGTTCTATTTATGGATACTATAAATTTGACTAAATAAATTATATTTTATAGCAATTTGCAAAAAAATTTAGAAAAAAAATCAAGTCTATGGGACAAAACAAAAAAAAGTATTCTACAAAATCGATCCCAAATATGACGTAGATTCTCATTGAGTTTTGTTCCACCATATACACCGTGTACCAGTACCAGTCCAAGATATCACCATGATTATATATTAATATGAAAATTACATATAAATAAATATTTCATCTTGAATCCCTACGGGAATCGAATCCGCGACCGTATGCATGCCATTTTTTACTGTGGTGATAAAAAAAAACAGCTCAAAAACGCCAGCTTTCGACTTATCAACGCTCGTCTCGCGGCGTCTATTTTTAAGCTTGATAGGTTTTGCGAGATACGTGATCTTGGCTGAGGCTAAAAACCAGTAAATTCTTCTACCAGTTGCTCGATCACAGATCACTATCGACGCGGTAATAAGCGACGTGATAACGATTTCTTACCATGGATGTTTAACGTTTTCGCGATCACAATGGAACACGCGTTAAAAGTTATCGTTCGGGATTATTAAACAGTCGCGAGCCATTTCCCGAGATATATAATTCTTCGCACATTGTTAACTTCTTTCAATCTTTCATCGAGTGCTGTATTGCATTTAGCCGGCGTTCGGCAAGCCAAATATTGAGAAAAGCAGTCGACATAATAAACAATCCGACACGCGCGTTGACTTTCTTGATTTGACGTTTGACGTTTAGCCGCAATATTTTATTATCATCTATGGTGCTCGGCAACGCGAACGTGGTATGAACGTATGTTCATTGTGATCGGTCAAATGGTTAGCGTTAGCACGTGGTTAGCACGTTTTTAACTACGTCGATAGTCTGTGATTGAGCTCCAGGAAGTTAAGTCGCTTTAACCGGTCGGTTTGTTGGAAAACTATTTCTGTGAGAACTTATCATAAGACGGCGCAGAAATGTGACATTACTAAACAAAAAAGGAACAAGACAGCGCACATCGTCAATTTTTTTTCTTCTCTCAAAAACTTTTATAAATAACGCAGATTAAGTAAAATTGCACGAATTCTTATTAAAATGCGGTTATTTAGTTTGTTTTCTTTATGATCTGAAAATAATGTATATTTATTTTGCCAAAAAAGTCAATTTTCTCGAAAACTATGGGTCTAATCAAAATTTTTGACGTGATAACGTCTAATAAATCGATGCACACACGACAAAGCATGACTCATTGTCACGTTCCGCATAAGCCGAGTGTGCAAGCGAGAGCGCGGAACAAGCGATAGAGAGGCACGTCGGCCTAAGCGTTCGGCTTTTGACGCATCTATCTCTCTTCCACTCATCATCGGCCGATGCGTCAGAGTAGAAGGGAGACAGCAGCAGCACACAAGCCATTTCATTGTGTACCAAGTAAAAAAATTGTCAATAGCACATTGTTACCTGTAATTAAATTTGTTTAATTTAAGTTAAGAAATATTTGAATTAACGAGTGCAAAAAAATGTTAATTTATGGTAAAAATGTCTAATTTTCAATCAACTCCTGCTTTGTATTATACAAAATAATGATAATTCAGTAATAATAATTAAATTTAATTTATAAAAGTATGCCTTTTTTCATCAATGTTTTCTTATGACGTTATCACGTAAAATTATCGTCCGTAAACCGACTTTACAGACAACCAAAAGTTTTTTTTCCACAAAATCGACTTCAAAGATGATGTAGATTCACTGGTTGCCCGCTTGTACATCGAGTTTGGTCACACGGTGTATATTTACTTAGTACATATATACATTTTGAGTGTATCTAATCTCTAATCTATCTGTTTATTTTTGACAAAGCAAATATTATGTTTTTTTCGTAGAACTATAGTAGCCATGTAGCATTTTTTCTTTATTTATATCGATACATGTTGCAAGATATTATTTATTTCGCAATAATTCATTGCTTTTTACAGTAGGTTATCAAATACTAAACATAGTTAAGCCCGCTATATACGGGACAGTTTTTTCTGCGCAGTTTTCTATGCAGTCTGAAAACGGTCCCGTATACAACGAAAACTGTTTAAAAAACTGCGTGCTTATGTCAGATTTAAGCTGACATGACAGTTAATGTAAACGTTTAATACGTAAAAAACCAATAACATATTTACATTATTAGCTAAATATACAATTTTCCTGAGAGCAAACATACGATAATAACTTACAATCGCGTTTCAAAAATACACATATTTAGCGTGTCTTTTGACAGAAGTTTGACAGACTGCACAGTTTTCTAAACAAGAAACTGTGTAGTTTTCTGAACAAGAAACTGTCCCGTATACAGCGGGCATAACAGTTGCAATCGGCATTTATTCCGAAGTCAGAAACCCCGCTTCCGTATGACAGATAAGATAGCAAAAATAATAATTTGATATTAAATATTAAATTTATTTAAATTTTACACGATTAATTCTTCCAACACTGGAATATTGACATATAAATATTATTCCATAGCTTAACAACCAGGAAAAGAACATGCGCAGAGGCATGTCCCTTGGCGTGCGCAGAAGGGGCGGGATTTATTTAGAAGTTCGCTATAGTTCGCTTGCATTCACAACCGACTGCGATTGTACTGTGCCAGCCTTTGAACAAGAATTTCAGACGACATTCCGTGCATGAAAAATACTACCGTGTCTAGTGTATAGTTACCCCCCAATGCACACATGCGTTCTGTCTCCTCCCCTCTTTTCCCTAATCCCCCCTCCATCGAGACCCTGACCGCGGATGCACGGGTGGATGTCTGGGATGAGGGGCCTGGCGAGGAGGGGGTACCGGTCTCCACACGGGTGGTTGTAATTACTAATAAATAATGATCGGGGTAGAAACTAAAATCCCTACCACTGTAAATTTGGGCCGACTCTGGTTGGTTTGGGTGATGGAAACAATGACAATTATAATACATAAGCCGAGACGGTGGTAGGGGTACAATGAAAGCATTTGTTCGCGTACATAATCGTAAATTCATCCGTATTTTTATCACACTAACAATCTTAAAATCACGGTTTAGCTTGTTGAAAAAATCGGTAGAGTTGGCTGGACTGAAAAAAGACTCAATAGTCTTTAAAGCAGTCTAGGGAAAGGGTGGGGCTTTCATTGTAGTGTCTAGTTACCCACTACGTCATTAATAGGCATCTACGTCATTACTAGACATCTATGTCACTGGCCTAAGTGCCGGAATCTTTCGACGGTGGAATTTGATAATACGTGGTATTATGAAATTAACCCTTCGAAGTGAATATTTTTAGAAAATTTGTAGGGAAACCCCCCCCCCTTCTAGTGAATTCTTATTCGAAGCTTTAAGTCCATATTATATTATAACACGATATTCAATACAAAGTTTGGACTCATACAGTTACAACAAAACATAATAAGCAAATTTTAATTTAAAGTATGTATCGTGTAAAAGGCTTTTTACGCATAAAATAAAATTTTATAATATAAATTAACAATATTAAAAATTAAACCAACTAAGTATCCTTTGTATGTAAAGGGATGTGTGAGGGAGGTGTGTCTTTGAACAGAGTGTTAAAATGCGATTTTTCTTTTGCCTGATTGAAATTTGTTCCTCTTCATTGTCCTTGAAAACAGCTGACCATCGCAATATCAGTCCAGCGTCTGTGTCAACACTGATGCACTTGTGTGCAGTACAATGGGACAAGTGTGCAGCGATCTGGGTAACATCGGACCACCTATGCATGCTACACTCGCGTTTTCGTTTTAAAAGTCAAAATAATCCATAAGCCCTGTAAAAATGACTATTAAACATCCACATTCTCTCGACATTATAATGTACATAAGTAACTAACTAACTAACTAACCATCACGCCATTTCCCCGTAGGGTTAGGCAGAGAGGATAGAACGTAACACCACTCTGTCCTGGCACACTTCTCTTGCTTCCTCCACATTCATACATCTTCTCATCATGCACGCACGTCGATTATGCCCACTTTCAAGCATTTGTTTTACTTAATCATGCCATGTCTTTCTCGGCCTTCCTCGATTTCTACAGTCCAGGCACAGTCGCATCATATATTTTTTTTAGCCGTTCTTTCATCATCCATTCGCTCTACATGACCGAACCATCGTAAAAGACCTTTCTTAATTTTGTCGATAATGCTTATCTCAGCCTTGCACTCTGCTCTAATTTCGACATTTGTACACCTATCATACATAGTCTTACCACACATTCGCCTGAGAGATCGCATTTCAACTGCATTCAATCTACTTTCGTCCTTCTTTTTCCAACACCACGCTTCACTACCACACCTAAGGGTTGGTACCAAGAACTCCATTATGAACTGCCAATTTAGCCTCTTTTGATAAGCACTTATTAGATACGACCGACTTTAAGGCACCATTAACTCTGTTACCGGCACTAACCCTCCTATCAATGTCCTTATCCATATTTCCATCCCTAGTGAACATGCTTCCCAGATATACAAATTCTTCCACCTCACATAAGTATGTATTGAGATATATATCGTAAAACTAGCTCGGAACTCTAGTTAAGTTGGCTAAAGTTTACAGAATTTGAAGAAGGTAATAGGTAACGCCGTCGCTTCCGGCAGCGGCAACTTTCCGAAGTACTTTAGCGAGGAGCTTCAGGAGAGTGTAGAGTAAACATTAGAATCCAAACGTTTCGATATAGATTTTCAATGTTGCACTAAATTCCAAAGTTACCCTTGCAAACTGTGAAGCAAATAGTATAGGAATGAGATAACAATGATCCAGCGTCTAGCAGTGGCGTCTAATGTCCTGAGTTCCAAAGATGCCTCCAGACGACTTTGAAGCAGAAAGTGGAGTGTTTGAAGAACAAGGAACATGCGCCATCGGCATCCAATGTTAAATGAGGAAATCCACTGCTACCAGGAATTGATTTTAAAAATGCTTTCGTGTAGACGCGAATATTTAAAAATTTTGAAGTGGGGTGAAATATCCCAAAAACGCACGCAAAAATTAATAAAAAATGTTGAAAATAGCATTCATTTCAAAATCTTAAACAATGACGTCACTCCTTGTATCTAAGTGTAGTGTTTCCGGTTGCCGTTTTTAAACCCCCGTAGCCGCGTTCCACATAATATGGAATACAATCTACATACAAGCTTCTATTGCAAAAAAAGATGGCCGCCATTCAGTCTCCCTAGAACAGCTGTTAACAGTATATGACAGTTGAGTCGACGGTATATTTTATCTGTGCTTCCCGCGTCAGTTTGCATAGATTTTTGACAGTTTTGTTACTGGCTGGAGAAATACCATGGCCTTAAACAACCCGTTTTATGACGTCACTCCTGCAAAAATGACGCAGTTAGTACATAGTGGTATTTAGCGCGGTATTTGAAATGTGCAACTTTAAAAAATCGTATCTTCATCCATAACTTATAAAAAAATATTAAATATACTTTTTTTGTTTAGTTAAATAGTAAGTTTATAAAAAAAAATTACTTTAGAAAACAGTGGATTCCCTCACCTTCCAATGTTACCCTGAATTCCAAACAACTACCGTTCAATGTTACCCCGTATTCCAAAGTTACCACAGTCGACTGTGAAGCTGATAGTAGACTAATTGGAGAACAAGGAGCCGGTGTGGCAGTGGTATCCAAGATCAGTTTATCCAATAATTCCCGGGCTATATAAATAGAAGTAGAGAATCGAGAAGTCGTGCGCCCGTCAGGTTGCCGAGATGCAATTATCATACGGCTGCTGGCTGGTGCCGAGGTCAGATAATAATCAGCAATACTGCGATACTATGCATGAAGTAACATAACTCGTAGTACAATCGGAAAGCTGGTGATTCCACATCATATTGTCGAATATGTTGAATGTGTAATATGACTATTGAATCTGAGCTTAAAAAATACTACTTTGTTCTTCTCATAAAAGCGTAAAATTGCACAAATTCTTATGAAAATGCGGTTTTTTACTAGGTTTTATTTATGGATCCTTACTATCCTTCGAGTCGATTATTGTAACGGCATATACGCCGGACTACCGATGAATAAAATGACTCGCCTGCAATCAGTATTGAACGCTGCAGCTAGACTTATCTTCGGAATTTCTAAGTTCGACCACATCACTCCACTGCTAAAGAAACTGCACTGGCTGCGCTTCCACACAAGGGTAGAATACAAACTCTGTTGGCTAATGTACAAAGCCATGCATGATGCCGCTCCAGAGTATTTAAAAGAGCTTTGCATTCCAGATGAACTAGCTGAAAGACGTCTCACACTTCGATCAGCTACATCTACAGCTATAGGCAGGGTTTTAGTACCGATCCGTAATCAGCGCACAAAGTTTGGAGAGCGCGCTTTTGCGGTTGCGGGCCCTGTGGCTTGGAATGCTCTCCCACCAGAAGTGCGCAACTGTGAGAGTGAAGTGATGTTTCGAAAGAAACTTAAGACCTATATGTTCTCAAAATCTTTTGATTAATTTTTATAATGGTATTTTCTACTCAGAAATTGAGTTTTCACTCACTTTAAATTTTCCGAGCCTTTAAATTCAATATTTAAAGCGCCCTTGAGGTATATTTATACGAAAACGGCGCTATATAAATTATCCATAATAATAATAATAATAATATTAATTTGAGTAAATACATTATATTTGATAACAATTTGCAAAAATGTATGGAAAAAAATCAACTTCGTAATCAATTTTCTCGAAAACTTTGGGTCAAATAAAAAAAAATATTCTTCAAAAAAGTAGCATGGATGATCGGTCTGGGGAGAGATGATTACACCTATGAAGATATGGAGTCAATGTTGAGAATCTCTAGTCTTCAAAAGCGTAGATCTAACATTGATTCCATTTTCATATTTAAATTGCTAAATGGCATGATAGATGCACCATCTTTACTGACTCAAGTGACTTTCTGTATTCCAGTCCGTAGGTTGAGAAATAATGACGTGCTGTTCCTTAGTCACCACAAAACTAACTATGGTTTTCATGCCCCATTGTCTCGATTGTGTCGTATTGTAAACTCAAGACGGGATCTGGACTTTTTCGGAGTCTATCTAGATTTAAACATTCACTGAAGTAGACCCGATCCTGTCTTGAGTGTGTCCACATTTATTCTCACTGTCTTAGCTTCACCAATTTAATGTTCTGTCACTTATTTTTACTGCTTGTTATCCCTTTTATGCTTAACTCAGTATTTTAAAATGGATTTTGCCGTAAATAAATAAATAAAATAAAATCGACTCCAAATATGATGTAGATTCACTGGTTTCCCGCTTGTACATCAAGTTTTGTTACACGGTGTACTTATACCCTATTCTAGGTAGAAACAGAGGTGCTCTGGATAATAATATGGATTACCTAGGCGTTTACAGGGCTTACGAGATGTCTGTAATGATTGATACAAGCCCTTCATGGATGGATTACCAGGATGAATAGTCGCCGGGACAATAGTATAATTAATCCCGATATACTATGTACCTTCCTTAATCGACGCCAGGATTTGTTTGGAATAAAATGGCAACATTTAGCTATGTTATTATTGCAATATACTAGATGATAAAAGCACTAATACATTTAAAAAAATCAGTTTCATTGCACTCAGCACTCAGGAGGGGGGATGTTAGGACTTCTTGGTGTTTACCATAAACAAACATCTAGAAATCTAGATCGAATTCATGACTTTGTATGGAAAATCATTGCCAGCGAAGAAATTAACGTACGTATTAATGATTTTCCATACAAAGTAATGAATTCGATCTCGATTTTAAACTCGATGTTTGATTATGCCTTATGCTAAGCATCCTGCTTATTGTCGCCTTCAGAGTTTTAAAAAATAATCGTAAAATAAATATACATAATTAGTTTCAAAAATGATTTCACCAATGAATGTAGTATTTAAACACTCGGTTCGTATTGAAAATATATTGGAAAAATAAAATTGTTTTGTTAGAAACTGTTAGAAAGTGATTTCAATCTTGGACAGCCGCCATTTCCCATTGAAATTTATATAAATAAGTGAAAGTCGATAAAAATAAAAAAGGGGATTCGTATTTAATCGATTTCAGAGGCTAAAAACACACTATTTTTATTTAGATAGAATCTATTGATCTATCTGATAGATCAATAACAAATAGCTTAAAAAAAGAGCGAAGAAAAACAGGACAACTTTAAGACCAAATCGGAAAAAGACATCAACGAACTTACACGAAATCGTGCAGTCACCGGAGTGGAAATAAACAAAAAAAAACAAAAACGTTATTTTCTAAATTTAAAATGTAACTTCTTAATTTTCCCGATTAAAAAAGCTTCTCGAATAACAGAGTGGTCAAAACCAGTTTAAAGTAAAATATAACAATATTATTAACAGACACGTGTCGTCGCCTAGGTACCTCAAATTTTCCTTACGAATGGTCATATCACGCACATGGCAACTCTTAGTTTTATGCGAATACGTAGAAACTAGGTATCCATGGAATGGGAATAAGCTTAACCTGGCAACACTTAATGGAATGTGACAGATTTTTGAGCGGGATAAATGCTTGTCCCATGAAATATTTATCTTTTTAGAGAGAATACTCTATATTTTGAAAATCAGTCTATTCGTGTGAGGGGTATGTTATAAGTTTTTTTTGCAATATCTACATAAAGTCTTTTCAAATATAATTAGGTACCTACCTATGGAATAAATTTGGATGAAAATGACAAAAAGAAGAACAAACAAAACAAACAGTAGATTAGGTACTAAAATCTACAGTAAACATGTGTACATTTATGCGTATAAAACATAGTCAATTATAAAGAAACAAAGTCTATTGACCAATTGTGTTTACATATTTTGTTTTCCGTCCTCCATCGTAAAACATTAAAAAAACAACTGAATAAATATCCCAAAACATGTGAGCGTATTGAAACATAAATAAAAACGTTGTATTTTGGGTGCAAACGCAATATTATTGTGTACCCACTTGTACTATTCCACATTAATATACTGAGTCATTAAATTAAATAAAAAAAAAAAAATTCTCATCATAAAACTTTCATTAGTACCTACCTACCTCAGATTAAGTAAAATTGCTCAAATTCTTACTAAAATGCAGTTTTTTGTTTTGTTTTATTTATGGATACTATTAATTTGACTAAACAAATTACATTTGATAACAATTAGCAAAAAAATATCAACAAAAAAAAACTTGGTACTCAATTTTCTCGAAAACTGCGGGCAAATAATTTTTAAAAACCTACAAAATCGACTCCAAATATGACGTAGATTCACTGGTTTCCCTCTTGTACATGTACATTGAGTTTTGTTCCACCATATATGTATAACATGTTGATCGAGTATGTTTACTAATGCTCCTAAGCTTCGCCTTTATTGACCAATGCAGTTTTCTTGCCTAACATGTCACCTAAATGCAATATCGGCCATCGAGCAATATTTTCCAACGGCTGATCACCGATCGCCGATCATTTATCATGATCACAAACGACAATAATGCACAATGCACCTATCTAGGATCTAGGTTGTGTGCACACGATTAAACGTAATCAATTTAATGACGGCATAGTAGTCATAGCCCTGACATAATGGGACCATTTTTTAAAACAGTAACCTTTTTTCTAGAAATATAGAAGAAGGAAGAGGGAAGAACATTAAAAAAAGGTACCAAGCTATTTTATTTAAGTATGTAAATATTTATAGTAACAATGTACCTAAGAGTGTGTTTTTTTAATGAATTAATTAAAGATTTTTATAGTTTGCTATTGAAAGCATAAAAGCTTTCTTGTTTCCTTCTGATTCGTGCATAGTTGTTGGCTAAATGAGAAAATCCACTGCTACCCGGAATTGAAATTTAAAAATGCTTTCGTGTAGACGCGCGAATATTTAAAAATTTTGAAAGTGGATGAAATATCCCAAAAACGCACGCAAAAATTAATAAAAAAATGTTGAAAATAGCATTCATTTCAAAATCTTAAACAATGACGTCACTCCTTGTATCTAAGTGTAGTGTTTCCGGTTTCCGTTTTTAAACCCCCGTAGCCGCGTTCCATGGCATTTTAATATGGAATACAATCTACATACAAGCTTCTATTGCAAAAAAGATGGCCGCCATTCAGTCTCCCTAGAACAGCTGTTAACAGTATATGACAGTTGAGTCGACGTATATTTTATCTGTGCTTCCCGCGTTAGTTTGTATAGATTTTTGACAGTTTCGTTACTGGCTGGAGAAATACCATGGCCTTAAACAACCCGTTTTATGACGTCACTCCTGCAAAAAATGACGCAGTTAGTACATAGTAGTATTTGGCGTGGTATTTGAAATGTGCAACTTTAAAAAATCGTATCTTCATCAATAACTTAAAAAAAAATATTAAATATTTTTTTTTTGTTTAGTTAAATAGTAAGTTTATAGAAAAAAATTACTTTAGAAAACAGTGGATTCCCTCATTCAACCGCCGCGCCATGCGCCTTCTTGGGGGAATAACTAGCTACAGGGGCGCCTTACGAACTAAACCTGTTCTTACTGGTAGATTTGTTAAACTGTTCGGCTAGGGGCTCATAGAATTATAGAATATTTCGCAGAAACCATGCAGACAGCCTTGACTAGGGATTATATTATTTTACATATACAATAAGGCCAAAATTCAAGTTTCCAAGGACTTATTATGAAGAAATTAAAAACGCATCAGTTGAAATGTTGCGGCACGGCGCGGCGGCTATATCGTCGGAATTGACCGACTGAAAAAAATATCTGATAATTTTTTTATTACATAAGTGTATTTTTTAATTTTTTTAATTTTAATTTTTTTCATAAACCTGTCACAAAAAAGCTAAATTAATATTAGATCAGACGATAAAACGTTGTTGAATGTTGTCAAATTATGGCATTGGAAACAACAATGGGATAAATGCATTTTCTGTACAAGTCGCGTCTTGTAAAAAGATCACTGGAAGAAAGTGGAGTTTGCGCATGTGACCCGCCCACCCTGCGTCCCAAATAAGGCCGATAATCACCTAATGCGCTAATGCGCAGCTTGATACTACTACACTGCTACTACTAATAGCGTTTTTACTACTACTACTACTAATTTCCCTTATCCGCACACATTGGTGCATAGGGCACTGCATTGGTACACCAAGCGCAGTGTTAAAATTGAGTAAGGGCTTTTACGATGGTTTGGTTATGTGGAGCGAACGAGTGATGAAAGAACGGCTAAAAAGAAGTTTAAATGCAAGTGTGCCTGGATGTAGAAGCCGAGGAAGGCCGAGAAAGACATGTTATGACCAAGTACGATAAGTACTAAGTATGTCAGGACAGAGGGGTATGGCGTTCTATCTTCTCTGCCTACCCGTACGGGGAAATGGCGTGATGTTTTGTTTGTAAGTGAGTTAAAAATCTTGTAGTTATAATTTCTTGTAAAAAAGCTAAATGTAATTTGTTTTTTTTTCAAAACACTCAGCCCATCAAAAACGAATTATTTCTTGACAAAGGGAGCCTGAAATTCAGTACTGAAATACTAACGTCTATTTATCTTAATCTTGACTGGGACTTGAACACTGTAGGAAGGGTAACCAGACTGGTTTGGTCACTTCTGCTACAGGAATACCAGTTTCTAGTAGTCTAGAGTCTATAGAGATTCGTACAAACAATTACCATTGGCTCATGTACGTGCAATTATTTCGCGCAGCGACAGACCAAGGGCCGGTTGTTCGATCAGACGTGTGACTGTTAGCTTTAGTTAAAAATAACCGCCAGTAACAGCCCCCGCAGACAAGAGACTTTCTTTCGGGCGATAGTTTAGTCGGGCTTTTAATCAGTATGAAGATGTATGCAACAAGTGCGCACACTACAACGATCCGGTATCGGCCGATAGCTAAGTTTAATGGGCCTTGCGATTGCCTTTAAACTATCCTATCGATAAACTATCGGCCGATAGATTAATGAGTATGGCGCTCTTCCACGCGCGCACACTTGCCGATCGTTGAATCGGGCGATAGCTTTCTTCCTCGTAGTATTGCAGCAATAATAACTTTTTTTGACAATATTGTTCCAACATTCATTGCGACCGCTCTCTTTCAAAGTCGTTTATTAACTGGAAAATCATTCGAGAGCAGTTGGCCGACTGTTCTCTAGTCTGCGCACTCATCACCAACCCGACTGTTTTGTTGATTCAGTGTGCGCGCTAGCAGCCCAACCCGACTAAACTATCGCCCGATAGAAAGTCTCTAGTCTGCGGGGTACCTAAATGTGTAAAAATATGAGTTGTTTGATACCAAGTTTACTATGGTTAATTGCGATCCGAAAATTAAAAAAAATTCACTCTTCTTTTCACTAACAGCCTGTTTTAAGAATAATCCATGAGATCGCCATATTTTAATTTATATTACAAGTCCTAAAAAGAGTATGAATTTTGGCCATAAACTCAATGATCAAAACAATACTTTTTAATGTACAAATACTTGTGGACAAATTACTGGATTATACCCATGCTGGGCTAATAAAAAATATTATTGATATCCTGGTACTGAAGCGTATGAAAATGATCTAGATACACTGCACTTGGTGTTCCGATGCAGTGCCTTATGCACCATTTGGTACGGATAAGGGAAAGTAATAGTTGTTGACGTATTTCTTTCATTTCTATGTTGAAGTGTTAAAATACAATTGGTTGGATTAATGCAGCAGACAGCGGGTAAAAATACTAATATGTGTCTTCTAAAACACTATGGTTTGAAAGGTGGCGCTTTTTAGCAAAACTTATAATGATAATAACAGGGCTTTAAGAGGATTTCAAGCCCCATTAAGTCAAGTTTCACTTGTTTAGTGGGTTTCAGGGCCGATGACTCAAAATGAAAATACAAAAAATATGCACACACGATTTCTGACCTTCGATTGCATTTATGCAGTAAAAACATTATTTTTGCGGTGCGGACATGTTTAAATGAATGTTATTGTTTTCGAAATGGCATTTTAATCATAAAATTGGGTAATCTAGATTTCTTATGATATTTGATCGATTCAGTATGTCAATGTCAAATGACATACTCAAGTTAGTAGATTTTCACGGCCATCAGGATACAGATAATGCTTTTTCTGGGTTACTATGCCCGTGTTTTTGGGCTTTGTGTGTTGCCGACGTTTCAGAGCACATTGCATTGGCCATCTTCTGGATCAACTTGATCATCATGATCACCAATAGCGAATGATATGCATTTCTACGCGTTTTTTATTCAAACGCATCTATAGAGCGGCAATTCTTAATGAGAAATCCGTGAGGTAGACGCAACTCTTTGAAAATTCTAACATCTTTCTCTATCAACACAATTTTTTTAAAGCTCTTAAAAAAAATTTAAGAAAAATATTGGCAAATTCCTCATAGCTTTGCGTCTATGAAAACAAAATACGCTCATAACTTTCAACCCTTATTTAACTTCTAAGCCCAAAGATACCTTTACTTAACATATTAAATATTATAATAATTGCATTCGTGGAAAGGGTTGCTTAATGAAAATACACAGTAATGGAGTGTGAGGGACTAAATGCAGAATCACGGTATGACGGCACTCCACGTTTACGCGAGGTATAAGGATTCATAAATATTAAATATTAAAACTGATCTCTAGGTTCAAATCCCACTCCAGTCGCATTGTTTCCTGCTTTCTGGCACAGTTATGACTATTTGAAAGCAGCCTGAAATTGAAATATTTGAGTATATCATAAGAGTTTAAAAATAAAAAAATTTTTTTTTTTTAATGTGGTGAGTAAACATAGCATCCTAATTTCGACTGCTTAAAAAAACGGGTGGTAGCCTAGTGGTAGCGTCGCAGTCTTTGAGTCTAAGGATCTCCGTTTCGAATCTTAACCATTGACTTAATTAATATTTATTTAAAAATCATAATTGCATAAATTTCTTTTGAAAAAAGGGTAAAAGCGCAAACTTCAATGCAGTCGATATAGAATTTCAAAATTAAGAAACACGTTGACAGACGACTTTTGTTAGTCAGCCACTACGTATTACTAATTATAAGTATTTTCAATCTTTCATGCAGCGTGTTGACGTCAGGTGCTATCATACCGTGATTCTTGTATAAATCGTTACGTTTTTAATACTCTTGAATGGGTATTAATTGGAGCGATTCATCGACACGTTTTAGCGACCAATGGCGTAACATGATCACTTTAGTCATTTACAGGACCTACTTACATAGTATTATTGCACTGTTGTGGCTTTATACGACCGTTTTTACATTTTACGCCTCCCTGGGTACAAAATCATCGTTCTGCACGGTTTGTGGTTTTGAAAACATTGTGTTAAAAAGCATGAACTATCACGTGACCCGCGCCGCGGTCATTTCTCCGTACAATCGTAGTCCTAGTCCCCAGAATTTAGCACTAGACCAATGATTTTTTCACACGAACAATAATAATAATAAATTAAGCCAATTTATATAGCGCCTAACCTAACCTAACCGCTACCCGATACATCACGGCTACGATGATCAGGTTCTGCCTGAGACGGCGCAGGACGAGTTAAGGATTTTCACAGATGGCAGTCTCTTGGACGGCAAAGTTGGTGCAGCGTTTGTACCATACGATGGCGTCAGAGAGCTGCCGTCGAGAAAACTGAAACTCGGAGACTTCTGCTCCGTATTTCAGGCGGAACTTTTTGCGATCAAAGAAGCTCTGATCTACGTAATGAAGAAGCCACCAAATAGATGGAAGAAAATAACGATCTTGACAGACAGCAAATCTGGCGTCCATCAATAACTGACCGAAACTCGGTCAACCCTATTGTAATGGACATCAGATCGGATATCCAGAAGCTACGGTGCAGACACCAAGACGTGTACATCGGCTGGATAAGGGGACACTGCGGAATCCTCGGCAACGAAAAGGCTGACGAAAAGGCTCGGGAGGCCACTCTCAAGAAGACAGCCCCCGATTTCGCCAACTTTCCATTAAGTTTTGCCAAAAGGAAAATAAGAAGCAGGACCCTTCAAATCTGGAACGATCGTTATTTAAAGCGAAACAACCGGACGAGTAACGAAAATGTTTTTTCCCTAGTATTTACCATGCCTTTGATTTCAGGAAAATGCAGCAAGCTAGTTTCGAGCTCACCCAGATGCTTACGGGCCACGGTGGGTTCATGAGCTACCTACATCGCTTTAAGCTCTCCGAAATCGACAGCTGCCCATGCGACGATGAAACTCCCCAAGATGTCCCTCACCTGTTGATGCATTGTCCCTTTTTCAGCTTTCAGAGACAACAGCTGGAGGCGCGATGCAGAAGTCTTGGTGAGGATCTAAGAAACATCCCATCGGTGATTGTTCACAAAGAACTCACACGAGAGGTAGTATCGTACATAGTCAAAATAAAAGCAGGACATTGGTAGAATAAACCAACGTAGGGTTGAAAATGCCGAACACTCTCTTAGTGGAACGGAAGGCTGTCGACTACTGTCAACAGGCGGCTTCTCGTGAAGAGTTTTTAAGTGGTTTCCTCTCACCATGAGCAAATGCTGAGAAGTTCCTGATTGGCCCACTTTAGAATATCCTTCCTGATCCAACAAGCTAGATTTTAAATTAAAGCAGATTTTGAAAAAAGAAAATTCCAATTTTGAAATATAAACCTTGTATGTATGAAATATAAGCAAGGTAAAAAATAATGCAACTCCTATATAAAAAAAAAATATAAAAAAAAAACCTAACCTAACCTAGCTGTCTGGAGATCGGATGTTTACTCGGTTAAAACAAAACTCCGCCTTTATAACTCCTGCATCACACCTGTTCTCCGCTATGGCTGCGAATCGTGGCACCTAACCAGGGCCCAAGATAGCAGACTTCTGAGTGCAGAGAATAGGTGTCTTAGAAGATTTTTAGGTGTGCGGTGGTTTGACCTTCTAAGGAACGCAGATGTGAGGCAACGGACACAGCAACCCTTGGTATCTACTGTCATCCGGCGAAAGCTGCGGAACGTGGACTTGACTTGGGAGGATGCACGGGAGCTGGCGGCCGATCGCCTGGCCTGGAGGCAGTTTGTGGATTCCATATGCTCCACATAGGGAGCGGATATGGTATGATGATGATGAACCTAACCTAACCTAACCCATTCCATACGAAGAGTGTTTTGCGAATTTTGTGAATTTCACGTCTCGATTGTTAAATGCGTCTTCTACCACGTAACATAAGTGATCGTTTAAATCCTCTTTTAGTGTGATTAGTCATTTTAAAATTTCACAACGCAAATTTTAAAAATATAGTGTAAAAAATATACCCAATAAGTATATGACGTATTTAAATTTATTTGTGTACAGTGAGATTTTTTTTAAATATTTTAATAATACCCGAAAACGATCAAATTGTGTAGAAGTTTTTCGATGTTTCTACTAAGTAAAAAGGAACTTTAAAAGTAAAGTGTATTACATATTTGTTAAAATCAATCCTTTCAAACGTTTATTCGCATGCCTTCTCTACACAAGATTCATTTTTAAATTCTTATTAGAAAAGTTCATTTACATATTGAATCTACACATTTCATTTATTTTTAACAATTCAAATTTTGTAAAGGGGGGTAGAATCTATTGTCCATGCGCTCAGTAGCTGCAAGACAAGAATCTATCTACCTACAAAGTTATATCTGTTTACACATAATCCATCATTACAATCTAAGTATGTATTGACTTTAAATTAATTTTAATATCATGTTTTAAAATCTGTTTAAACTGTAGGAGGCTAAAAAAATCCCAATCGCCCATGCGCTTGGTAGCTGCAAGGTGTTGTGATCTAGTCTCTTTATTGTACAGCGCTCTTGAGGCGATTTCTCGCAAAAAAAGCGCTTAATAAATCATCCATAAATAAATATCGAACATCCTAGAATGGCGCGGACGGAATGACTCCACCTCGAAGATTCCAGGTACGCGTACACGGAAACTTCCAGAATAATGGCATTTTTATAAAATGGCCATCGGCTGCCGCCGGGAATTCATTTATTCAGTACCAATCGGGCAGAATGGTCTAGTATACAATACCTACATGACTACATAAATAATACTTGTGAAATTATAATAGAGTTTTAAATGTACATGTGTAAAAACTTTACCGGTGGTAAATATGCATTTGTATAGATCTACACGGTTTCAATATACCACGTACCACACCCAGTCCATTGAAGCCAAGTAATAAATTCAAATGTGAGCAGAAAACAATGAGGCTTGACCCTCGACCACCCCGCCATTAAATAGCGATCAGGAAAAAAGCGGGAAAATAACATCATTTTAAAACTGCACCTCATATTCTGTTAGTGCGAATGTTATGGATAAATATACTAAAAAGACAAAGGGACTAAAGGAAGTTAGCCAATACACGCAAAGGTGTAAAAATAAAAATAATGGAAACACTTCTAATTATGTGAAAAATAGTAATGAAACGCTCAAAGTTACATCACAAACAAATCGTAAAGCTTGATTTAACGTCTGAAGTTACCTGCGTTTGTAACTTGTAACAGCAGAACGTTTTAATTTTATGCCACTGGATCCGCCACGATGAGACTCTCTGGTAACTTCGTCCGAACGAGGATCGAAAATGGAAGAAGGACTTACAGAGCTGGACTTACAAGGGCTGGAAGTGACGATGAAGGACCACTGGGAAGGGCAAAGTATCCTGGAATACTCTGGAAACACCACGTCGAACTGGCGCGGCGGGACACAAACCGAAGGGGCACAGCACACTATTACTCACGGTTTCTGGAAGCTTGGAGATGGAGCGAGTATGACGAGGGGATTTTGATGGAAAACGAGGGAAGAACAGGTTTTGGATTTCACAGAAAGAACGGATGATGACGAGTTCGAGGTAATGCTGCTGCTGCGCTGAGCGAATATTCGAGACTGAAATTTAGTTGGAAAACAGGTGACAAATCGGAATGTAACGGATGAAGGCAGGAAATAAATTTTGGAAGGAATTCGAATTACCGATCACCAGAGAGTTCCGTAAATGGCCAAACCAGCCACAAAATTTCACGCATTTTGGGGCACATTTTAGGAAAATACCTTAATAACTTTGTTCTTAGGTGGTCCTGAGCAAAAAAAATACTTTTTTTCAACTCGTGTACGTTTGTATTAATGAATTAGGGAGCTTTTATCAGATAATAATACAAGAAAAAAAATATAAAACTAAACACAAATACTAGACTCGTTGTGCAGTACGCTCTTGCAGGCGCCTGTATCGGGTGTCAGGACTGGTGTCTACATGATATAATTACTTAGAAGTTGAAGGTCACGTATAACCTTTTTCTATTATAATTGTTCCGGATATAATAGTAGAACAAAATCTCATTCTTCTTAAGATAGACCCAAGGGTTTGTATTATTCTCATTCGATGCTGGCTCTTGGGATATCGACTCCCAACTGTCCCTCCATCTTTTTGCAGGTCGTCCAGGAAGTCGGCGGCCAGGTGGGCGGATTTGGCTATTCTACTATCATCCATTCTCTAAACGTGCGCATGCCAGTTTCTTCTTCTTTCTCTTCCCCACCTGACAACATCCTGGACTTCGCAAGTTGCTCGAATTTGGGCGTTTCGAATCCTATACCTTAGTTTTCCCGGCGATACGTGCGTCCACCATTGTTTCAATTCCATACGTCATAATGGGGCGAACACAGGTTTTGTAAATTTCACCTTACTATCAGTTCTCATGTAGAACAATATAATAATTAAAAATAAAATAGAATCTAGGACACTGATAGTAAAATGGATTAAAGTAAATCTAAATCTGTCGGGACCTGAATAAATTCTATAAGCGAGAGCCATTGATTTATTAATACACTTAGATATTAACTGAACCCAAGAAATTAATGACAATTCAAAACCTCCAACTCCGCCATACGCGTGTTTAGTATTTCTTTAACCGCCGGCGCCAGCCGGGTCGGACGTCCAGAAAACAATCCAAAATGCCTTCCTGTGTCGTGAAACCGTGTAAAAACCGTACGGGTAAAATTAACAAAAAAGATAGTGTAATTTTCCACATGTAAAATTTTTTTTTTTTATATTTGTTTACATAGCCTTAAATAATTAATATTCAAAGAAGTTTTCTTTCTAAATAATTGCGAACAGCGCGTCCACAAGAAAAAAAAGTCAATTTAGATGGATCGTAAAATTCATGAACGCTCCTCATAAGGAACGGGTTAGTATTGTATACTGTTACTGTAACCATATATAGCCCATACCTTTTGCGGTGAGTGGGCGGATGCTTGCCAGCAGTCGAAGGGTTCTAATAGGTAAGTGTAAGTGTATTGGTAAGAATTAAAGGTGCGGAATCTTCGTGTCATTACTTTTTCTAAATAATTTACTCTGCAAGGCAGATTTAGGTGTATTTAATAAATCAATGGCGAGAGCCAAGAAACCTCATCTTTTAAATCGTCGTTTTTTAGTGACTTGACGACGTCCGCGGTTCGCTGCATTTTCCAACTCATTGGAGTGGATTCTTTTGGCGTAGAACACACTTGTAAATTTCACAATACATAATAGGTATTCTTGTTGTGAATTTGTTGTCATAGGACAACCGCAGTTACACCAATATTAACAGACACCTTCGGTATATTTTGATAATGCTACTTTTTTTTCATGCAGGTGCAGACGTATAAGCCAAGAAGTGCAACAGTGAGACACTTACCTTCGAGGAAAGCGTTGCATTGTGCAGCTCATCCAATGTGGGTCTATAGGCCGCGTGGAGAGACATTATGTTCCTGTAGTTGTCCATTCTGGGTAGGGCTTCCCTCGTGAAGTGCCTGAGACAGATAAAAGGGATGCTTTCAATTTTTAAATCAGACATGATTGGAACAAAAGCTAGACAAACATCGAATAGGTAACTATTATAAATATTAAAAAATTTATATTTAAAAAAGAAAGTTTATGATATCTCATTGGAACCAAAAATGAATGGGCAGCGTTGGCTTGATGAATGCGTTATTTTCTGACGAGACAACCTGGTGCAATAAAAAAATTTAAAAATACAAATTTTGTTTGTGATCATCTCTGGCCGAAAAAATTTTACCAAAAAACACTCACCCAAATCTTTTCGGCTTACACGGTTTCATTATTTAAATATGAATGTTACTTACGTTCTAGTAGCGCAATACAGATAATACTACCACTGTTCCCTTATCCGCACCCATAGGGCCCTGCATCGGTACACCAAGTGCATTGATACATGATAATTTTACAATTCGACATCTCAACAGAGACGAGAAGTTTGGAATGGAATATGGATATCTAGGCGTTTACAGGGCTTATGACATGTCATTAGCTGGGTTAAGTGGCTACTTGACGTATTACAACATTCCCCATTTCACCTAGTATTTGATATCCATATCTGCCAATATACAGTAAAATGGCGTAACGCTTAACATGTGAACACTCTCTGTCATCCATTGAGAAAATTGCTAAGCATTTTAGCGAGTTTTAGAGAGTGTTCACATGTGAAGCGTCACACCATTTTACTGTATATTGGCAGATATGGATATCAAATACTAGGTGAAATGGGGAATGTTGTAACACATCAAGTGGCCACTTAACCCAGCCAATGACAGTTCATAAGCCCTGTAAACGCCTAGAATCCATATTCCCTTTCAAACTTCTCGTCTCTGTTGAGATGTCAAATTGTAATTATTAGCCCGTAATGGGTGAAATCCAGTTTTTGTCTCAAGAATTTGGACATACTCAAAATGTTGTTCATGATAATTTTTATTACATGAAGGAAAGATGATCAGTCATATGCTTCAGTATCAGTCCAAGGTATCACACATGAATTATTAATATGAAAATCACACGTAAATAAATAAATTTTTCGACATCATGGATATCCGGATATCTGGAGGATAATCCGGCTCGAAGGACCATATTTAAAAAAAATATTTGGAATTATAATTCAACATGTAAAAAAAAGCTCTTCTGCTAATTTTTCTTTATCCGCACCCAATGGTGCATAGGGCACTGCATGTATCATAATTTAAAAAAAAACATGAAAATAAGAACAGTCGAGTTTTTATTTTCATTTTAAATGCTATTTTAATTTTTAGCACGTAGCACTACCCCAAACATTATTATCTCATCAACATCTCTGCTCCAAAACGTGAAAATGTTTCGCAAACATTTGTTTATTTCTCTAAAGCTTTGCACAGCAATGTCAGCATTACAAGTGTCATTAAGAAAGATAATTGCATTAAACATAGCGATTAAAATTCTTGAAAGGCTGCGTTTCAGAGCGATTTGCACAATAGAAAATTAGCCTCCTTAATAACGTTTGCGCATGCGGAGAAATTAGAAAAAAACTGCTCCGTTCAAACATGACTTGTGTACACAAAAGAAATCATACGACAATTACGAACATAATAAGCACCTCTGAATTGACGGATTAACATAATAATGTCACAATAGAGTCACAAGACGTATGAATCTTGAATAGTGAGTGTGTGGAGAATCTATTTGCATGCGATAAAGAGGAAATTAATATTAGGTCCTTACATATGAAATTGGCGTTTTGTATGGGAGTTGATTTTTTTAAAATATTATTTATTTATTTAATCAAAGTATGTACCATTGCTATCTATGCACTTTTGCCATCTCATAGGTAGTTCATCGATCCCTTTACTAAAAAAAAACCATTCGGACGGGAATCTTTGAAGTCGGTTTGGACTGCCCAATCGGAGTTGAATTTTTTCCCTTGCAAGAAGTTATCCAAATTTCGAAAAAAATAGTAATCTGTTGGGGCAAGGTCCGGAGAGTACGGTGGATGTCTTAGACATTCCAATTGAAGCTCTTCTAATTTGTAATATTATATTTTTTAAAAAATCAACTTTATGTTCCTCCCATACAAAACGCCAATTTCATATGTAAGGACCTAATTC
Organism: Micrasema minimum; assembly: GCA_022494985.1. Lineage (NCBI taxonomy): Eukaryota > Metazoa > Arthropoda > Insecta > Trichoptera > Brachycentridae > Micrasema > Micrasema minimum. The sequence continues at coordinate 23,125 of JAGVSP010000764.1, forward strand.
AAGCTTTTTCACTTTCCCAATTTGCTTCAAGTGGATTAAAATAGTTTTATCACTAACACCGCAGCCTGCAGCTAACTCGGACGTGGTTTGCAATGGATCCGCTTCCACAATAGCCTTCAATTCTTCATTATCAACTTTGGTCTCCGGCCATCCACGGGGCTTGTTCTGCAGGTCGAAATTTCCAGAACGAAAACGTTGGAACCAAAAACGCACTGTGTGTTTTCTTTTGCGGCACCGTCGCCATACACATCATTAATCCTTCGAGCCGTTTCTGCAGCACTGGTGCCACGGTGGAACTCGTACTCGTAAATAACGCGATATTTCAAGTTTTCCATTTTGTAAACTGAGTGACGCAAAGAAAAAAACAAATGAATTATAATTTTCGAAACACAAATACTTGAGTAAATAGCTGTATAAATTTGAATTTGGAATTCCTAACCAAAGAGAAGATATTTGAGATCAAAGTTGCCAGTACGGCAAAACGCCAATTTCATATGTAAGGACCTAATATATAGGTAATGTTATATATAAATATGTGGGTATTATTTTTTATATAGTGGTTATATTTAGTTGTTTTTAAAAAAAAAACAATTCAGTTAAACAAAAAACTTGGTGTAACTTTATACATGGTGTAACAAAATTCTAGGTACAACCCGAAAACTGGTGAATCAACATCATATTTGGAGTCGAATGTGTAACGTACATTTTAAATCTGAGCTTGAAAAAAAATATTTCTTCTCATATAAGCTTTCATTAGTACCGCAGATTAAGTATAATTTTACAAATTCATATTAAAAAACGCTTTTTATAATTGATAACTTGCAAAAATTTATCGAAAAAAACTCGTACTTCGTACTCAATTTTCTTGAAAACTAAGGGTTAAATAAAAATTAAAAAATTCTACAAATTCGACTCCAAATATTATGCAGATTCACGGGTTTCCCGCTTGTACATCGAGTTTTGTTACACCATGTATAGGATCATTCGATCTTTGCAAAATATTATTAAAGTACAAAGGATGTTTATGATGTAGATGTTGAATAATTGATAACATTAATAGTAACTAAAATATTGAATATTGTACAAAATACTTAGAATGGTTACATTTTACTGATGTGCCGGCACCGAGAACATTTCACATTAGGATTGCGCGCCCACGATTTAACTGGACACGCGCAATTTAAGAAAAAAAATTCTCTTGTCGCTAAAAAAAACATCTTTCTAAAACGAACATTTCTGACTGCCAGTAGTTACTGTTCCTCATATATTTATTTATTTATTTATTTGGACTTGTACATAGTGTTTTTAAAAAAATATATAAAATAATAATGTTCCCTTACTGGGATAACCCGCGCCGAGGGAAACATTTTACATTGTTTATAATGGGTATATATACTGCATAAAATCTTAATTTAAGTAACCCAACATCGATACATATTTTTTTAATTTTTTTTTTTAAATCATACAGATAAAAGTAAGTATGTGGTCTAATTTAAAATAAAAAATATGCAAGTTATTGGAGGGAAAAAATTTAGTTATGCCAGTTATTGGTACCGTAAGCGACCTCTTTTGCTATCTTAAAATAAAATATTAATATTATTAATAAATAATTTAACATTAATTTACTACACTAGCTATTAAAATTTATGTTTTATTTGTTAAGACAAAAAATCTTATTCATTTTTCAGCAATTTAAAAAAAATAATCTTAAATTGTGCGCGCGCAGTTTATGCTTAGATGTTCTCGGTGCCGGCACATCAGTACACAGCATGTGTTTGATTCATATAATTATTATATTCGATTCCTAGTAAAACGTTTAGGTATTTATTTTTGCTATGACAAACCAAAAATACAATGCAATCGTATAGGTAATATATCAACATCATGCATAATACTTACGTAACAATAGTATATCATTATGAATCATAAATTCTCCGAACGAGATCAAAAATAATTGTTAGAGAAGAGATGAAATGCGAATTTTTTCAGAAGTATAAAAAAAAATACATATATAAAAAATTAGCTTTTTAAGAGCATACTTCCACCGCGTGACTCGCGGCCGCTTCCCATACAAACGTATTCCTCGATTTTCTCCCTGGAATTGAACACTAGAGCAATTAATTTTCACACATTCTGGATATCGACCAGATGCGTGTTTGCATCATCTTATTTTTTTGAAATTTTATTTGTTAAAGGAGATAAATTAATGATTTTTAAAAAAACTTTTGGTTATCTGTAAAGTCGGTTTACGGACGATAATTTTACGTGATAACGTCATAAGAAAACACTGATGAAAAATAGCATACTTTTATGAATTGAATTGAATTATTATTACTAATTTATCATTATTTTGTATAATACAAAGCAGGAGTTGATCGATTTTTTTTTCTCCATAAATAAGCTTTTTTTTTTGTTTTTTCTTCTTGTGTGCTGCTGCTGTCTCCCTTCTACTCGGACGCATCGGCCGATGGAGTGGAAGACAGATAGATGCGTCACAAAACCGAACGCTTAGGCCGATCGTGCCTCTCTATCGCTTGTTCCGCGCTCTCGCTTGCACACTCGGCTCAGGCGGAACGTGACAATGAGTCATGCTTTTTCGTGTGTGCAGCCGGCGTTCACCGATTTATAAGACGTTATCACGCCAATAAGACGATACAAACACGCATCTGGAGCTCAATCACAGATAACTATCGACGTAGTTAAAAACGTGCTAACCACGTGCTAACGCTAACGATTTGACCGATCACAATGAGCATACGTTCCATACCACGTTCGCCGAGCCGAGCATTGCCGAAGCAAACGTTCGGAGATGCTCGGCACGCGATATATCGCGGCCGAACGTCAAACGTCAAAATCAACGCGCTTGTCGGATTGTTTATTATGTCGACTGCTTTTCTCAATATTTGGCTTGCCGAAAACCGGCTAAATGCAATACGGCACTCGAGAAAGATTGAATGAAGAAATGTGCGAATAAGATATATCTCGGGAAATGGCTCGCGACTAGAAGCGTCGTTTAATAATCCCGATCGATAACTTTTAACGCGTGTTCCATTGTGATCGCGAAAACGTTAAACATCCATAGGTAAGAAATCGTTATCACGTCGCTTATTACCGAGTCGATAGTGATATGTGATCGAGCAACTGGTTGATATCTAAAATGTGTGGAAAAATCATTGCTCTAGTGTTAAATTCCAGGGAAAAAAATGAAGAATACGTTTGAATGGGAAAGCGGTCGCAGGTCACGTGGTGGAGTATGCTCTTAAGTGCATGCACGCAAGTAGAATAATGGTATTCAGTAATACGGGAGTATTCAGTCGTCCCTCTCGTCTCTGGAGCGCACGCCTCTCGTGTGGCTTCCACCTGTAGCGACCATCTTGACAAGTTGATCGGTTACTGTCTCACCTGAAGCTCTTGAGGTATTTGGTATCGTGGACGTAGGAGTCGTGGTGCGGAGTCAGCGGGTCGTCACTCTCGTCTCCGGAGTGCTCGTCACTCGTGTGGCCGCCATCTGCAGTTGCCATCTGAAACAAAGTAAAAACGAAAATTGAAAGACTGTCAATTTTAACTTTTTATAAAGCCTAGGTCTGTATATTGCGAGTAAGACAAATAATAATGCAACTCACTCACTTAATACGGGACAGAAAATTGTACAGAATCTTGTGCAGTTTGCAAACTGTCCCGTACCTATAAAGCGAAAACTTTATGGAATATTGAATGGTCGGCTCAACGTTTGGCTGACCTGACAGTTAGAAGTTTTTTTTTTTAAATAACTAACTAACCATCACGCCATTATAGAAACCCATACCACTCTGTCCTGACATACTTCCTTTGTAACTAACTACTAAAAAAGGGGTAGAATTACTAATATCCCTGTAAACTGTAAATTTGGGCCAGCTCCTTGAGCAGGTTGGGGTGAATGTATTTATGACAATCTTAGAGCCGGAGACAGTGATAGGGGCAATGAAAGCATTTGGTCGCGTATTTTAACCCTCTTTTCTTCCGCTTTTTCCAATTAAAACTGAAGCTCTATTAAATTCGCGGATTAGCTTAAAAAAAATCGGTAGAGTTGTGCTGGACTGAAAAAAGACTCAATATATTATTTTTAAAACGTTTTAGGGAAGGGTGGGGCTTTCACTGTTATACTTCCTTTGCTTCCGCTACATTCATACATCTTCTCATGCACATACGCCGATTATTCCGACTTTTCACATGCCCACTTTCAAGTACTTGTCGCGATTGGTCATGCCATGTCTTTCTCGGCCTTCTTCGGCTTCTTTTACCTAGCACACTTGCATTAAAACTTATTTTAGCCGTTCTTACATCACTCATTCGCTCCACATGACCAAACCATCGTAAAAGCTCTTTCTCAATTTTGTCGATAATGCTTATCTCAGCCTTGCACCCTGCTCTATTTCGACAATTTTTATATGTAAACGTTTAAGTAGATATTGATACATTGAGTGCTTTTAAAAACGTAAAAAAAAAATAACATTATTAATTCCACTTTAACTACTATATTAACAATTCCTGAGTGCAAACATACGATAATAACTTATGATTGTGCTTGAAGAATATACATATTTAGCGTGTCTTTTGACAGACTGTACAGTTTTCTGAACAAGAAACTGTACAGTTTTTTTCGATCCCGTATAAAATGAGCATTAGTAAGTACATACTTTTACGGGATGACGTTTTTTCAATCAATTTAAAAATAAATAGTATAAATATATATAAAGCAAACTAGTAGTACCTACGATGAAGGACAATAACCAATAATGCTCATTTTTCTACTATCTTTTTATTTATTTATTTATTCAATAGTTTCGTACAAACTAGTTTGCGCTCCCATTTTAGTTTCAGAACTCATTCTGGGACAATTATTACAAATAATACAGACAAAATATTACAAATAACAAAAAAATAGGCAATCAACCTTACCACAGAAACAATTTTTTTTTTTTTTTTTTGTATCGTACAAATTATATAAAGTTCTTGACAAAAGGAGGCGTATAATTTGAAGAAACTAAAACTAATTAAAACGTACAAGTAGATACAGCTGGTGATAGATTAAAGTTCTTCGAAACGGTACTTAACAACTGAAAAAAAGCATTATTACGGTACTCTCTTTCAAATAAAAATATAATGGCAAATTCGCAACGCGAAGTGCTTTAAGGGTCAGTTTTTCAATTAAACCATATCATTTTCAATGGGTAAACAATTTCTGTGAATGCAGAAATATAGACCAAAGAGTTCTCAAACCATCAGTGCAATCCGTTCGTAAATCAGATAATTAATAAGCGAGATACAATCATTTATAGTTTTTATTCCCCAAACGATCGATGACGTCACCGATCGCCTATCATTTACAAAAATAAAACTTAAAATTGTTTTATCTTTGTTATTAATTATCCGATTTATAAATGGATTGCATCTATGTTCTCGTGATTTCTTGAAAAAAAAAATCTATTCAAAGAAAATTTTGGTTTACAAGCCCATTATCATTTTTGACGTGTTAACGTCTAATAAATCGATGAACGCCGGCTGCACACATAAAAAAGGATGAATCATTGTCACGTTCCGCCAGAGCCGAGTGTGCAAGCGAGAGCGCGGAACAAGCGATAGAGAGGCACGATCGGCCTAAGCGTTTCGGTTTGTGACGCATCTATCTCTCTTCCACTCCATCGGCCGATGCGTCCCGAGTAGAAGGGAGACGGCAGCAGCACACAAGAAAAAAAAAACAAAAACAAAAAAAATATGGAAAAAAAAAAAATTTCAATTAATTCTTGCTTTGTATTATACAAAATAATTCAATCAATTCATAAAAAGTATGCTATTTTTCATCAATGTTTTCTTATGACGTTATCGCGTAAAATTATCGTCCGTAAACCGACTTTACAGACAACCAAAAGTTTTTAGTCATAAAATAGTGTCATTTCAACGATATTTAAAGATTTCTTTTTTATATATAAATTAATGGTTCATTTTTTGCATTTTAGAAGATAAAATAATACGTATTTGATGCATCCCTCAATGGGTAAAGCAGTTAAAAAAGTGTAGATACACGTAATTTTTTTAAAAAGCAATAAAACAAATAGATAATAACCAATCAAGTCAATCGAACATTATGTAGATAATAAAAACCGTATCGCATTTATTTTTAAACCTGACTGGGGGTTAAATAACTGGACCTCTTCAGTCTAGTCTGTAGTCATAGGGGATACCAAGAACTACGATTGCGTGAACAAATTACGTGAATCATAGTTCCGAAACCGGTGCCGGTGTACCGGATCCCATCTGACGTTCATCTGTGGCGCAGGTAACAGAGAGAAAATAAGTCATCAGAGTTGTATGTGATATGGATAATATTACACTTGCATCGTTTACAGCCAACACCACGCTCCACTACCATAGAAGGACGAAAGTAGATTGAATGCAGTTGAAATGCGATCTCTCAGGCGAATGCGTGGTAAGACTGTGTATGATAGGTGTACAAATGTCCAAATTAAAGCAGAGTGCAAGGCTGAGATAAGCATTATCGATAAAGTTATTTAGGGCTAAGTGTAAAAAATATATGTGTGAAAAATATTAGTGTAGATATCATATCATGGCTAAATTGAGTTAATAATAATGATAGGATAAGAATAGTTGGGAAAAAAATAAAGTGTAATGTAAAAAAAATTAAATATAATAATATTTTTTTTTTTTTTAAATTAAGAAAGGTCTTTTACGATGGTTCATGTAGAGCGAATGGATGATGAAAGAACGGCTAAAAATATATGATGCGACTGTGCCTGGACGTAGAAATCGAGGAAGGCCGAGAAAGACATGGCATGATCAAGTAAAACAAGTGCTTGAAAGCGCGGCATGTAAGAAGTCGGAATAATCGACGTGCGTGCATTATAAGATGCATGAATGTGGAGGAAGCAAGAGAAGTGTGCCAGGACAGGAAGGTGTGGCGTTTTAACCTCTCTGCCTACCCCTACGGAGAAATGGCGTGATGGTTAGTTAGTTTGTATCATAATAATATATACATTATGGTGAATCTACATCATATTTTGAGTCCAATGTGTAACATGATCTGACTTGGATCTAGGTAAAAAAAAAAATATTTTCGAAAAAGCTTTCATAAGTCCCGCAGATTAAGTAAAATTGCATGAATTCTTAATAAAATGCGGTTTTTAAATTTGTTTTTCTTTTGGATAGTATTAATTTGACTTAATAAACGATATTTGATACCATTTTGCAAAAAAATATTTTTTTTAAAAAAAAACAACTTCTGTATCAATTTTCTCGAAAACTATGGGTCAAATAAAAAAATATTATTGTCCAAAATCGACTCACTCATGTTATGAGTGAGCGATCATCAAATTATGCACATTTATTTAGCCATTTTAATCCGTAATACGGTAATATGTATTACAATGAAAGCCCCACCCTTTCCCTAGACTGCTTTAAAGACTATTGAGTCTTTTTTCAGTCCAGCACAACTCTACCGATTTTTTCAAGAAGCTAAATTGCGATTTTAAGATTGTTAGTGTGATAAAAATACGGATAAATTAATAATATGTATTATGCGATCTCACTAATTCAATTTAATGTTTTTTCACTAAGATTGAGTTATACAAATAGTGGAACTGGAATTCCGCTGAACAAGGCCAGTGGAAACTGCTAATCTCTATACGACATATGTCAACCACGTGTGTTTGTCAATTCTACATCTGTTTAGTCAAAATACTTAGTAAAAAAGCTCCTATTGCTATGATAATGACGCAGCGTTCTTTCCGATAACACGAATATTCTTAAAAACGTTATAAATATTTAAAGTATATTTTTACAATTCCAACGATATAAAACACAATGATCAAAAATGTTGTTTTCATTTATAAATTTATGTTTTAAAAACACGAAAAAACGAATGATTTTTAACGACCGTTATTGGTTAATGACGTCATACCCGTCTACCATGAAAGGCGTGAAGTTCATTACGAAGTGAGCGCCTATATTGCTGTGACGTCACACCGCATGCGCGCCAAATGAAAGATTTTGCGAGAGATTTGAAAAAGCGCGATTTCAAACCGCGCTAAAAAATTCATAAGACATCGTAAATTTTTTTTAAAAAATCCCTTGATATGGTAATTTTTCAATCAATTTTTTGAAATAAAAAATCGGGAAGAGCCAATTTATATGAAATTTTATAATTATTATGTTACGAATTACTACAACTACTACTGCTCTCTCTTTATCCGCACCCAATGGTGCATAGGGTACACTAAGTGCAGTGAATCTTGATCAACATGACAATTTATTAAACCTAAACTTGTCACTACGATTTCGATTTTTCAAAGTATTGTGTCTACGTCACAGATTTACTATTAAAAAAATCTCCGCTGAATTTGTTCCAATAAAAATTGCATAGAGTAGATATCATTAAATGTGATCTATTCACAATTTTCGCGGTGTCTTCGTAACAGGCTACATCACTGTGCACGTTTTTTGAATGAATAAAATATTCAACAATTTATATTTCTTTTTTTTGGCATTTTCAAAAAGATTCGTCAAACAAGTATCTACTGGTAAACTCTAGAATTCAATTCTGTGTACCACCGGAATTCCTCATTGAAAAGAGTAATAAATGCTTGTGTGCATCTAAGTTAACCAGTAGTTAAAAGATAACTATTTTTGCTCTAATAATTATTGTAAGATAAAAAAGTCATCGACCCAGTGCACTTAAAATACCTACAGTCGTACCAAAGAAATGAGAGCTCTGACAATTAAAAACTCTACATATATTGTAAAATAATTTTACTCTATATCTTAGTAGATACTAAATACTAAAATAGGTTTTTAACAGTATTATTGATATCTCAACAGAGACAGAGAAACTCTGGAAATGAATGTGGGTTATCTAGGCGTTTACAGGGCTTTATGACCTGTCATTGGCTGGGTCAAGTGGCCACTTGATGTATTACAACATTCCCCATTCCGCCCATCATCTGACAACCATGTATGACAAATTTTTGAAACTTGTATATATGTTGAGTTTGTACAGAAGAATCCACATGGAAGTTGTGTTTTCGACAGATTTTAAATATTTTTTATATTCTTTCCCTATAGTGACATCTGTTGAGAATATAGTTAAGCATTTTTTGGGCAATCTAACTTTATTGGTGTAGGTAAGGTTCATCCGAACTTGATTACTTACTAGAAGACGCCTGAGGATGTCTCTCCAATTTTTATTTGCTTTTTATTTTTACCAGTAAATATTTTTAACAACAACATCAAGTGGCCACTTAGCCCAGCCAATGACAGGTCATAAGCCCTGTAAACGCCTAGATAACCCACATTCGTTTCCAGAGTTTCTCTGTCTCTGTTGAGATATCAATAATAACTAAAATAGGTGTTCAAAGTGATGTTTACTTCTTTTAAAGTAAAATAATTTGAAATTTTATAGACAGTCTCTTTTTCTTTTTTTTCCTATCCCAGCCATCTCCTTTTCTTCTCATCCCATCGTCCATCTTATCTCTTGTTTGAGGATATAATTATTTTTTTCTTTCTTACTATGGCTTTGTATACTATATGTTAAAATCTATGATTGGTTCTCATGATTTTTTTTGTATTCTACTTATTTTATGTATTTAAACGGTTGTTTTTCCTGGAAATAAAATAGAATAATTTATAAATAACATTTTGAGTGTGTCCAAATACTTGTAGAGACAAAAACTGGATTTCACCCATTACGGGCTAATAATTACAATTTGATATCTAGAAACGCCTAGATATCCATATTCCCTTCCAAACTTCTCGTCTCTGTTGAGATGTCAAATTGTAATTATTAGCCCGTAATGGGTGAAATCGAGTTTTTATCTACAAGTATTTGGACACACTCAAAATGTTGTTCATAAAAACTTGCCGGTAAAAGTTATAAGCATAACAAATTGAAGATTCATCCTCAGGCGTTTCCTAGTAGGTGATATAATTCGGTAAGAATCTCACTTGCAATCATAAAGGTTTCTGCAATTTTCTCAATGGATGACAGAGAGTGTTCATATGTGAAGCGTCGCGCCATTTTTACTATATTTTGGCAGATATGGATATCAAATACCAGGTGAAATGGGAATGTTGTAATACATCAAGTGGCCACTTAACCCAGCCAATGACAGGTCATAAGCCCTGTAACCGCATAGATATCCATATTCCCTTCCAAACTTCTCGTCTCTGTTGAGATGTCAAATTGTAGAATAATTAAATTTTTTCCAAGTCGGGAGTCAATTTGCGCTGTAAATACCACATTTTATGCAAAACCCCATACGTTGCCATCATTATTAGCGCTTGGCACTTCTGGGACCAAATTTGGAGTAAAAACTGTCAATGGTAAGTACCACCGTGGAGGGAGGCGCGGCGCGGCGCGGCGAGACACGGCGGGCGCGACGAGGAGAGACGAAAGGAGGCGAGGCGAGGAGGGTCTGAATTCTGGATGACTCACGGGCAGTTTGCCTTGAAGAAAACGGTTATTTTGCGGCAGACGATTAGTATACTATAGTAATATTATATCTATTTATAATAATAACCGATAGCTGTGTATACAGAGTGTCCCATAAACTTTGGATATTTTATTTATTTATTTAAAAGATATATTAAGAACACAACAGAAAAATCTAAATCATTCTTAATACAATTATAAATAATACTGCAATAGATATTAAATGTATAGCAAAAAACAGAAAGTAACATTACAAATTAATTACAGTAGTACAGTAGTAGTAATTACAAATTAGAAAGTGCTCTCCTGACGGAAGACCGGGAAGATCCACTGTCGTGAAATAAGTCGACATCCGAGGTGATGCGATTAAGTAACAAGATTGCTCTACCAACAGGCATAACCATTGGCAGGTTGGTTCTGCATATTGGCAGGTAAAACAATCGATGCTGTCTTTGTCGAAGATAATTATCATTTCTTCTGTACTCTCTCTACCATCAAAGAGTATCGAGCCTCATGTGGCGATCAAATAATCGAACTAAACTCCAACCGATAAAACTAACCTAAGTCGTATATCCACTTTACGTCGGCTTCGAAAAAGAATTCGTCGTTTTTTTTGGAATTGCAAAAAAAACCGACGAATTCTTTTTCGAAGCCGACGTAAAGTGGATTTAAAAAAATTAATTAAATGCTCATATTATCTCCATTCGACATTCACTCAGGTCATGTTTTATTATTATAACTAACTAACTAACTAACCATCACGCCATTTCCCCGAAGGGGTAGGCAGAGAGGATAGAACGCCAAACAACTCTGTACTTATTGTTATTATGATAGTTCATAACAGAACTCTGTTAAATCAAGTAACTATTTGGCGTTTTCCATGAAATAAAAAATTGCGGCTAACGCAACGGCGTAATTGGTGGCCATTTTTTAATTTAGACAACCATTGACCCCCCTCTTAACGTTCATCATTATACCATATCCGCTCCCTATGTGGAGCATATGGATTCCACAAACTGCCTCCGGGCTAAGCTATCGGCTGCCAGCTCCCGTGCATCTTCCCAAGTCAAGTCCACGTCCCGCAGCTCTGACGCCTGATAACCTGATACCTTATATAAAATAGGCAAGCATGGTTAAGGCTCTCGGGAGGCATACGGAGTAAGAGTAGAGCGATAAAATTTCGAATGGTGTTTTGGCAATGTAAGTGTCCAACCCTTAAGGCGCATATTACCGCCAATATGCCTTTTTAGATTTTATAAAAGTCCAAAACGTGCAAGTATGTTTACAAAAAAAAATACCAGTAGATAAAACAAAGCTTTCCTAAAAAACTTGTGGGGACGTAATTTGATTTTTTAAATTGTTTTATGCTTTAAAAAAATTAATACCCACACGCTTAAACAATGTGTAGATCGTATAGATGTACCCGAACGAGTGATCAGAAACGTCTATAAAAAATTCAGTATATGGGTATAATGCTTTCTGAGGAAGTTGTGGAAAAAAATTGTTTATAAAATTTTTTACTTTTAATTCAAAAATAAAAATAAAACGCATTTGTCCTTTACGTTATTTTTTTAAAACCATTTCCTTTTCCTTATGCGAGACGGCATAAGGACTAACATTGTTTATTCGATCGCCGGACACCGGCGAAGACGCTTGTGTGCTCACGTCACTTTGTTTGTTGATATTTTAACTAAAAATTCATCGTATTTTTATTCTGTTTATACGGTTACATATGTATGTATTTGTTAAGTCACACCAATACTAAAGATAACTCGAAGTATGAATACGAATTATGTTTCTCAACATTTCAAATATAAAATTAGCAATTTTTTTCTTCTTTGTTTTTATTATTATTATGGATAATTTATATAAGCCGTTTTCGTGTAAATATACCTACCTCAAAGGCGCTTTAAATATTAAACTTATTTAAATATTGAATTTAACGGCTCGGGAAATTGAGTGAAAAAATCGTAAATAATATATTTTTTTAAATACGTGTTTTTAGATGGCCAATAAAAGAAAACGTAAATATTCCATGATTGGTCAAAAGGTGAGATTTAAAGAAAAACGTCTTTTGCAAATCCAGTAAGTAACAATTTTTATAGAGCTAGCTTTTGTATCTAGTTGATATTTCTTTCTTTACTTTGTAAACTATATAGTTCCTCCGAGTAAAAACTACTATGGTCTTTTAATCGATCCTTTTTACGAAACTAATAGACGCTGATATTGTTAAAATAATTTTGATAATGCAGAAGGATCCGGAACAAGAAAGCTTTAAAGATATGGCGGATCTATATGTGTAGAAGATACAAGAACTCAAACATCTTCAACTGATATTATTTCTGATGTTGGTATTCACAATTCATCACCAGTTTCTACGAATGAGAAAGAAGTAAGCAAGTAAGTAAAAAAACAGCACATATGAGAGAAAAAATAGAACGTGAAACTATTTTTGCAAGCTGACAGTAGTACTTGGTTAGAATTGAGGCGAAATATGGTCACAGCATCTTCCTTTGGAAAAATTGTTCGTAGAAAAGAAAATATAAGCTGTGCAGCGCTAGTGAAATCATTACTGTATAATGTTAATATTTCCCATGTTTCCTCAATAAGTCACGGAAACAATACGAAAGTGAAGCATTACGTCGAACTGCTATTGAAACTGGACTTGAAATTTATGCCTTGTGGACTTTTCATTGATAAAAAAAATCTCATTTTTAGGAGCCACACCTAACGGTACAGGTGATGGAGTAGTGTTTGAAGTTAAATGTCCGCTATCTTCATTCAAAATTGGGATAGATAAAGAAGACAAGAAAATTACTTTTTGGAAAAAAAATATCAATGGTGATTTGGTTATCAATACCAATCATGATTGGTATTATCAAATCCAAGGACAACTTCACATTACGGAAAAAAATACGTGTGTTTTTGTTGTATGGAGTGGATCAAATTGTCCTCTTAAAATAGAGTACATAAGTAGAGACGACATATTTTGGGAAAACGAAAATGGAACCTAAGTTAGTAAAATTTTATTTAAATTGCTTACTTCCAGAAATAATTTGATCCAAGACACAACAGGAATATGCCAATAAGAAATCCACAGTATATATTAGAAGCAATGCAGATTAAAGAGAGAAAAAAAAACCTACCTCCACGTCCTTCTGTAAAACGGAAATTAATATTCGAATTGAATAAGCGAATGGATACTTTGGACAACGCCAACGCTTTGCCAAATAAAAAAAATGAAATTCTAAGTAAAAAACATAAACATGGGTAACGACAACGATTTGATATTGAATCTGACAATTTAAGTGATGTTGAAAAATGTCATGCGTTTTTGAAAATTATTGAAAAGATGACATTTTCACTATTGACGTCATAAGAGAGACAGAAAGGTAAAAATGGAATATGGATTATCCGGGCGTTTACAGGGCTTATGGCCTATCATCAGCTAGGTTAAGTGGCTATTTGTAACATTTCCCGTTCCGCATTTTCATTCCTTTCATTTTCTGCTTTTGTTGCTTTCAAATTTTTCTATGTGAGAAACTATACCGATACTCCTTTCACCCAATTATGACTGGGAAATGTTGTAATACGTCAAATGCCTTACTACTTTAAATAAGTGAGTTAATCCGAAGGAATAAGATAAAGATACAAGCCGTTAAAAATTCAAATAGATATTGAACAAATTAGCAAAGTTCGCAAATGGTCTAATTTTACTCGTACATGCCTTGCGCCGAGAGCCGATGCATTGTGACGCCACATAGTTTATTTAAATTTTTGACGGCTCTTAAATCGGATTTTAAAAAATAAAAAACCCTTCAGATTGATAAACCGAGCATTATTGGTTTATTTTTTAAAAAATATTTAATATTTTTGAAAATTTAATAAAAATATACTACTACTTTCCCTTATCCGCATGCCCAAACGGTGCATAGGGCACTGCATTGGTACACCAAGTGCAGTGTATCTTGATCATTTTGATCAAGATGATCAGTCCTACGCTTCAGTACCAGTCCAATGTATCATACATGAAAATTTAATATGAAAATATCATGTAAATAAATATTTCATGTTGACCTCCTACGGGAATCGAACCCGCGACCTCAAGCACGGTAGCCAAATGCTCTACCACTACGCTACGAGGCGGACTACTAATAAAAAATAACACTAATAATATTGCAAATAGCACCGCTATTAATAAATAATAATACAAAGAATTGTAAAAAAGAATCTCTCTCTAATAATTATATCTAAAGGTAATACAAAAATAATGTTTATTTAAAAATGAATAAATTCAACAGTTTGAGATTCACCGTAGGAACAACAGGCAAACTGTACGAATAACGACGAAAACAAAACAAAATAACAATAAATGATGTTTCCGCAATGTAACCTCTATGTAGTGCGTAATATACCTACGATTTGTCAATGTCAATAAAACCCTTTAAGGAGACTTACGTTAAGCTTTTTTGTAAAATGACCATTCTATTACTGTGTTTTGTATGTAGTAGTGTACAGGAGTGGTGCAGGAGTGTAGTGGTTTGAAAAGTATATCACAAGGTACATTGTAGGTAAAAATCGAATTCTGATCCAGTGTAATATGCGCCTTAATACTCTAAGGTCCAACCCTACTGGGGCCTTAGCACATCCACGGCTAAGCGACAGTATACTGCCTACTTTGCGACTGAATTTGTATGGAAGCGAAATCAAAAGTAAACATTACTAAACATAATGAATTAAGTATCCGGAATTTGAGAAGTCGTGTCCGTGCTAGGCCACCAGTTGCTCGATCACAGATCACTACCGACTCGGTAATAAAGCGACGTGATAACGAATTTCTTACCCATGGATGTTTAACGTTTTCGCGATCACAATGGAACACGCGTTAAAAGTTATCGATCGGGACTATTAAACGAGCGCATACTAGTCGCGAGCCATTTCCCAAGATATATCTTATTCGCACAAATCTTCATTCAATCTTTATTATAATTTAGCCGGTTTTCGGCAAGCCAAATATTGAGAAAAGCAGTCGAAATAATAAAAAAATCCGACAAGCGCGATGATTTGACGTTTGACGTAAGGCCGCGTTATAGCTTGCATCGGCCCCGCTCGGCTCAGATCGGCTATGTTCGGCTATCGATACCACGGTATCGAACGAATGTCACTGTTAATAATCTGTGGTCACTGTGATCGCTAAAATCGTTAGCGTTAGCACGTGAATAGCACGCTTTTAACTACGTCGATAGTTATCTGTGCTTGAGCTACAGGGCTATAACGTATATTATACACCGTTACAAATGACCGTACGTCCATTTAACTCTCAATACATTACCCTAATCATCCATTCATTATGAAATATAAGCGTTTGTAACGTGAAAGAAACAACGTATACTTATAACTTATAGCAGGTAGGTTTTCATTAATCCACATGGAATTCACGTGCCGTTAATTACCGTAAAACGTAATTACTTTACGTTAATGTATGTTTACGTTTGACCTTACTACGAAAACCTGGTATTATTAAATTAAATATTTACAAAAAACAATAGAATATTATTTCTAAGATTCAAATAAGGTCTGTTTTCAGACAAGGAGGTAATATATTTTACATGGAATAACAAAATTTTTGACTTATGACTTTTGAATCTTTTTGTAAAAGCTTTTAAACTACCGTAGATTAAGTAAAATTGCACACAGTTTTTTTTAAACAGAAACATTTGAGTTCTTATGATAAATTCAAATATTTCAATTTTGGCCTGCTTTCAAATAGTCAGAGATAACCGTGCCAGAAAGCAGGAAACAAGTTGTGCTGGAGTGGGATTCGAACCTAGAGATTCTAATCCGGAATCCCCGAATCTACGACTAGACCACAACCCGGTTCCTATTGAAACTCGATTTATGCTTTTGTTTTCTTTATGGACAGTATTACAACAAAAAAATTGATGAAAACTTATGAGAATTTCTCGAAAAAAATAATCTTTTTTTTTACTAATCTGGATCTGGACTGGACTGGACTTGGATCTGGACTTGTTCGGTGTAAGTCTATCAAGATTTAAACATTTACTGAGGTAGACCCGATCCTGTCTTGAGTGTGTCCACATTTTATTCTAACTGTCTAAGCCTCACCAATTTAATGTTCTGTCACTTATTTTTACTGCTTGTTATCCCTATTATGCTTATCTTTGTATTTAAAATGTTTTTTTTTTCCGTAAATAAATAAATTTTCTTGAAAACTACGGGTAAAATAAATTATAAAATTATACAAAATCGATTCCAAATATTTATTTATTTATTCACTCCCATGGGGCTTTTACAAAACAAATGTAATTATCAATACCAAAGGAATGTTACATACATAATTTTAATATAATAGTACAGGCATACAATAATATGATTTTAAGATAAAAACAAAAGAAAAAAAAAAATATATAATATATAATAATAACTATGGTCATCGAACAGGGATCACTCGTTCGGTGATAAACAGTAATGTCGTTAATATTGTTTGTTATCTTATGGTTCAGAGTATGTATATATTTATTTGAGGAAGTATTTTGTGCGATTATGTTTAATCGTATATGACGTAGATTCACTAGTTTCCCGATTGTACATCGAGTTTTGTTACACCCTGTATAGGAACAAGTACAACCCCTTTTGCATGATTTATTTTCTTAGAAAAGGAAGACGAGTATGTATGCGCAATGACGGAATCCACTGTTTTCTAAAGTAATTTTTTTCTATAAACTTACTATTTAACTAACAAAAAAAATATATATTTAATATTTTTTTATAAGTTATTGATGAAGATACGATTTTTTAAAGTTGCACATTTGAATAATGCGCCAAATACTACTATGTACTAAGTGCGTCATTTTTGCAGGAGTGACGTCATAAAACGGGTTGTTTAAGGCCATGGTATTTCTCCAGCCAGTAACAAAAACTGTCAAAAATCTATGCAAACTGACGCGGGAAACACAGATAAAATATACCGTCGACTCAACTGTCATATACTGTTAACAGCTGTTCTAGGGAGACTAAATGGCGGCCATCTTTTTTGCAATAGAAGCTTGTATGTAGATTGTATTCCATATTAAAATGCCACGGGGGTTTAAAAACGGAAACCGGAAACACTACACTTAGATACAAGGAGTGACGTCATTGTTTAAGATTTTGAAATGAATGCTATTTTCAACATATTTTATTAATTTTTGCGTAGGTTTTTGGGATATTTCATCCCACTTCAAAATTTTTAAATATTCGCCTCTACACGAAAGCATTTTTAAAATTCAATTCCGGGTAGCAGTGGATTTCCTCATTATTATGAGTGAATAAAGCGCGTCCCAGGGGTGACCATGAATTCAAGTGGTACAGTACCTGCGTAGGTACCTAAACAATATAGGGATAGGGACACCCTAAAGGTCACGAACTTGAGACTGGTTACATGACGACACACGACGCAATTTACGTAACGGAGATTTGGCGTAACAGACAATCAATCAAGAACTTGTAACGATTGTATTGACGAAAAAATTCAATTTAAAAATCACACGACAATATTTATATTTATTTATTTAATTAAAGTGTACACATTAAGGTTACATATTTATGGTCCTGGACTGCCAAATAAGCTAAGAGCTGGGTATTGGCAGTCCTAAATTGTTATAAATATTAAAACATTACTTAAATTAAAACATCACATACCACGACGATATTTAAAATTATTATGAATATTAAAACACTACATAGGACTAAAAAACTACTGAAAATTATTATAAATTATTAAAACATAACAAACTGAACATGAATATGAAAACTTAATGGGTGCGATTATTTTTTATGTTGGTTAAAAAATTAAGAAGATATCCGAAAAGAAAAAGTTGACATTTTTAATTCCGGCTCAAAATATAAGCATCTGACCATGTCTGACGTCACGCAGTGCGCAGAGAGAGAGACAGCGCTTTACTTCAAGACTGTCTGTCTTTTTCTTCGGAGCACGCGCGCGCGTCATTCTAGTACCAACATAATCAAATAGCGTTTTTGGGCAAGCGAATTTCAAAAGTTTAAAATTAATTTAATAATTAATAATTTAACACTAGAGAAATGATTTTTTCACATGTTTTGAATATAGACCAGAAGCGTGTTTCCATTGTTTTAGTTTTTTATACGTATTTGCGGAGATAAATGTGTCCGCCTCATTGCAAAGTGGTAGCGCATTTGGCTACCGTGCATGAGGTCGCGGGTTCGATTCCCGCAGGTGGTCAACATGAAATATTTATTCACATGTAATTTTCATATTAATATATCATGAGTGATACCTTGGACTGGTACTGAAGCGTATGACTGATCATCTTACCTTCATGCGATAAAACGATCAAGATACTTGGTGTACCGATGCAGTGCCCTATGCACCATTGGGTGCGGATAAAGAAAGAAGTAGTAGTAATAGTGCTAATTAATTCCAGGAAGAAAATTGAAGTCTAGGATTGTATTGAGAAATCCAATCCGCGATTTCTTCTAATACTTTGTTTGTAAACTTCGGAAGATTAGAGAAACCTATAAAAAAAATTGCGTCTGAAACCATTGGCCACGTTTACAGATTATCGCCTTTTGTAAACGCATTATATGGAGAACCATGTAGGTTAATAGGTACCTTCATAGTTCAAATTGTATTATCTGCAAGTTATTAATAACTATGGGGTAGATAACCGACTCCCAATAGTAAAATATAATATAATATGGTCATCATCACCATTTCAGGCCGTTGAGGTCCACTGCTGGACATAGCCCTCCCCCTGCCGTCTCAACTCCTCCCGATCCTGCGCGCCCCCCATCCACTGTCTTCCAGCAGACTTCCTGATGTCGTCCACCCATCTCATCGGTGGACGTCCTTGATGCCTCTGATTTCTCGTTCTCGCACACCAGAAACGCGGTTTCGTCCATCTGTCGTCCGTCATCCTGGCTATGTGACCGACCCATTTCCACTTCAACCAAGCAATTCGCTCCACCACGTCGCAGACCTTTGTCTGGCGTCGGATCCAATCGTTCCTTTTTCGGTCTCTTAATGTTATTCCAAGCACAATTCTCTCCATGCTCCTCTGTGCAACTTGCAGCTTATGGGAGGATTGCTTGGTCAGAGTCATTGTTTCCGCGCCATAAGTAAGGACGGGCAGAATGCATTGGTTTAACACTCGAGTCTTGAGGGAGTTGAGGATGGAGCTTCGGAATGTGGAATTTAGCTTTCCAAAAGACACCCAAGAGAGATTTATCCTCCTATCCACCTCGCTGGTCTGATTGTCTATGCCGATGGTGATTTTGTGACCAAGATAAACATAGTTTTCGACTATAATATGGTACAATATGGTATAATATGGTACCCTTTAACAATGCGTCGTATTGTGGTTTCTAACCTCAATAAAAAATCTGGTTATTTGCTGACCGCAGAGACGGCACAACTTTTTACGAGTATAAGGTAATGGGCATTAAAAACCAAATGGGTTAATATTTTAACATAGTATAGTACAGCATATGGGTTCTTAGTTCTTAATGATATACATCGCTGATTTAATGCTATGTTGGATACCACAAAAAACTTATGTAATGTCCAAAAAGTTTCCCGCATGACATAATAAAAGGAAATGGCTGCGGGGACAAATTCAAGAGTGGTATCTGCAACAAGTTAGCGAGGATATGTACACATGTACAGCGCCTCTGTGTATATGTATTTGGCTAAAAAGAACTGCAGAACATAGAACTCTGTGGAGATCATGATGCAAACCAATCCCCAGACTGAGACATGGTTGAGACGAAGAAATTCTAAAATTGCAGCAATTTTTGTTCGGATAAAAAGAATTGGAATACGAGGAATTGCATTAAAATAGTTTTACAGAGTGTCTGAGTAATCAGACAACAAAAGTTGGTGATATTTATCAGAGTGTCTTGTAGTTTCACTGGGAGTACCACAGGGATCGGTTCTTGGGCCTGTTTTATTTATTATTTACATTAATGACTTAGTGAAGATACTTAAATACTGCAAAGTAAGTAGATAGAATTCAAAATCAACTACAACAATGATGGATGGAGAGATAATAAATGAAGTAAATGAAATAAAATACTTCGGAATCAACATAGATTCCAAACTAAAAACTTTTCACAAAATTCTAAACAAACAAGTTACCAAAAAATTAGCCAAAAAAGTTTCATTTCTGGAAAGAATTCCAAGATTTATTAATGCGGTTTTCTGCAGATTGTTATATAATGCGATCATTGTGCCCCATATAAATTACTGCAGTAGTATTTTATTTTTAGTCACTGAAGAAGATAAAAAAAATCGTAGGTCAAAAAATCAGTAGCAGATATCTACTGAGAGTTTCATGAAAAATATGGCGGCTTATCAGCTGAAAGAATGGACAATTCTGAAAACTGAAAGATTAGAACATTGAAAATCATGGAGTTTTGAATACAATTTGAATATTTCCATAGTTTCTGACACGATTAACGAGAGTTACTTTTAACTAGGTGTCACACAACCCATTTTGCTGTAATTATTGATTATGTAATCGAATTTATTAATCTCCGAGCTTTCCTATTTTTAATCATCTATATTATTATAAGCGAAAAAATGATGAGTAGTAGTATTGTCCCCCAGTGATGTCTGCGAAAAAATTAATCTCGTGATTTCTGCGAAAAAACTAACCTCCATCGGTTCTTAAGAGTAGGTACGAAAGATTGATTTAACAATATCTTAATACTGGGATACCTGGGTTAGGACATTTTATAGATTTTACAACAAGGTGGCAAAAACATAGATTTCTTCCATAAGTCCTCCAGATTCTATGTACTACAGATTCTTACTACTCCGGGCGGCTCTGTGGGCCTCCGTAAATTAGGGTTTCTGTTGTTGGGACTTATAGCCAATCAACTAAAGGTGCAACAACCAAAAATCGAGGCGCGGAAGCTTCGAGAACGCCCGCAGGGCTAGCATTTCAAACAGACTGTCTCATGCACAGTAGTTTTATATCTCAGTAACGTTTGCCGATCCCACTTGAAGCAAACTGTATTTATCTAGAAATCCTTATCACTGTTTACATAATATACATTGCGAAGTTATATCGGGAAAATAAAACCCGAGGTAACCGTCCTTTTATCACCAATCCGTGCCACCGAGAAGAAAAACAAATTTAATATCATCATAATAATGTGTCTTACAAATTTAATTATAGTTTGTGCGAAAAAGTTAGTTATAACTCACTATTAATACTGTGGTTTATTGAGCTCCTAACTTATCAGATAGAAATGCAGTAGAAGAACAAAATGATCAACTAAATAAATTAATGCTGGTATAAGTAATAAAAAAATATGATGTTTGCTAAGTGAAACGACAACGTCTAAGTTATGGTCGATGGCAAGATAATTACAAAACAAATTCCACAAGATGAATTTATCATAATATTCACATGAAAGCTCCTTTCAAAAAATTGATCGTAAATCGTTCTGCAATTCTCTAAAACGGTCTATTGTGTAGACATGTTTATTTATCTATAACTGTAGATATAAGGTCAGTAATTGACAGGCTATCAAAAATCTCTTTCCAATCAATACAGTGAAGAAAATAACAACCTGTATTAAATATTTACTTTTAAAATTGTTTTGTTTTAAATGTATGCATATTTAATATTGGAGAGCAGTATGTGTGTGAATAAATATGAGTGGAGAAACTTCTTTCGCTCTGCCTACCTTTTCGGAAAATGCGGAGGATAGTTTTATAATCGTAAAATTAATTATCCAAAATTATATAGCCTCTAAGTGCAATGTAAGTAATAGTCCAAGGACGCTATAATACAGCTAAATTTGTGCGATGGTGGCGTTCAGTAAACGCCTAAATGAATACGTGCAATCTGATCATAAAATATCTCATTAATGCGGTAATAATCAAAAATAGCAGATTTACATGTTGGTCTTAGTGTTTACGTTGGCGATCGACGTCAGCGTTCAAACATGTGACCGTTCACAGGCACCGATTCTGGTGGGAGTATATTTTGGTGTTTTGTCTCATGGTGTGCTCTCCAAAAAGTTAGAAGATTTAATGCGTTGGGGTATGTGAGATGGGTCGCGTAAGTGGTCCGGACGGGGTCAGTAAAAAGATTATCTGGGTTTACGGTGAAATATAAAGCAAAAATCCGAAATTTGGACAATAAGTAATAAAAAATACAGTATGGTCCTTTGAATACGCCATTAATAAATCCAAATTCATCTCGCTTAACCCAAGTCTAGATACGTATTGTAAGATTCGCCACCATTCATTACACGTTTTAGGTGTACTCTTAGTGTTTCAGAACGAACGCGAGTTCATAATTATACATTAATTAAAATGTTTGTAGAAACAATACTGTAGTTATCCCTGCCGTCTCACTCCTCCCGATCCTGCGCCGCCCCATCCACTGTCTTTCCAGCAGACTTCCTGATGTCGTCCACCCATCTCATCGGTGGACGTCCTTGAGGCCTCTGATTTCTCGGTCCTCCACACCAGAACGCGTTTCGTCCATCTGTCGTCCGTCATTCTGGCTATGTGACCGGCCCATTTCCACTTCAACCAAGCAATTCGCTCCACCACGTCGCAGACCTTTGTCTGGCGTCGGATCCAATCGTTCCTTTTTCGGTCTCTTAATGTTATTCCAAGCATAATTCTCTCCATGCTCCTCTGTGCAACTTGCAACTTATGGGAGGATTGCTTGGTCAGAGTCATTGTTTCCGCGCCATAAGTAAGGACGGGCAGAATGCATTGGTTGAACACTCGAGTCTTGAGGGAGTTGGGGATGGAGCTTCGGAATGTGGAATTTAGCTTTCCAAAAGCCACCCAAGAGAGATTTATCCTCCTATCCACCTCTGCTGGTCTGATTGTCTATGCCGATGGTGATTTTTGTCATGACATAATAAAAGGAATGGCTGCGGGGACAAATTCAAGAGTGGTATCTGCAACAAGTTAGCGAGGATATGTACACATGTACAGCGCTCATGTGTATATGTATTTGGCTAAAAAGAACTGCAGAACATAGAACTCTGTGGAGATCATGATGCAAACCAATCCCCAGGACTGAGACATGGTTGAGACGAAGAATTCTAAAATTGCAGCAATTTTTGTTCGGATAAAAAGAATTGGAATACGAGGAATTGCATTAAAATAGTTTACAGAGTGTCTGAGTAATCAGACAACAAAAGTTGGTGATATTTTATCAGTGTGTCTTGTAGTTTCACTGGGAGTACCACAGGGATCGGTTCTTGGGCCTGTTTTATTTATTATTATACATTAATGACTTAGTGAAGATACTTAAATACTGCAAAGTAAGTAGAAGAATTCAAAATCCAACTACAACAATGATGGATGGAGAGATAATAAATGAAGTAAATGAAATAAAATACTTCGGAATCATCATAGATTCCAAACTAAACTTTTCACAAAATTCTAAACAAACAAGTTACCAAAAAATTAGCCAAAAAAGTTTCATTTCTGGAAAGAATTCCAAGATTTATTAATGCGGATTCCTGCAGATTGTTTTTATAATGCGATCATTGTGCCCCATATAAAATTACTGCAGTAGTATTTTATTTTTAGTCACTGAAGAAGATAAAAAAAATCGTAGGTCAAAAAATCATTAGCAGATATCTACTGAGAGTTTCATGAATAATATGGCGGCTTATCAGCTGAAAGAATGGACTATTCTGAAAACTGAAAGATAGAACATTGAAAATCATGGAGTTTTTGAATACAATTTGAATATTTCCATGGGGTTTCTGACACGATTAACGAGAGTTACTTTTAACTAGGTGTCACACAACCCATTTTGCTGTATATTATTGATTATGTAATCGAATTTATTAATCTCCGAGCTTTCCTATTTTTAATCATCTATATTATTATTAGCGTAAAAATGATAGTAGTAGTATTGTCCCCCAGTGATGTCTGCCGAAAAAAATACTCTCGGGGATTTCTGCGAAAAACTAACCTCCATCGGTTCTTATAGAGTAGGTACGAAAGATTGATTTAACAATATCTTAATATGGGATACCTGGGTTAAGACATTTTATAGATTTTACAAGGGGCAAAAACATAGATTTCTTCCATAAGTCCTTCCAGATTCTATGTACTACAGATTCTACTACTCCGGGCGGCTCTGTGGGCCTCCGTAAATTAGGTTTTCTGTTTGTTGGGACTTTTAGCCAATCAACTAAAGGTGCAACAACCAAAAATCGAGGCGCGGAAGCTTCGAAAAGCCCCGCAGGGCTAGCATTTAACAGACTGTTATCTGCTAGTAGTTTTATATCTCAGTAACGTTTGCCGATCACTGAAGCAAAACTGTATTTATCAGAAATCCTTATCACTGTTTACATAATATAACATGGCGAAGTTATAACGGGAAAATAAAACCGAGGTAACCGTCCTTTATCACCAAATCCGTGCCACCGGAAGAAATAACAAATTAATATCATCATAATATTGTGTCTTACAAATTGTAATTATAGTTTGTGCAAAAAAGTTAGTATAACTCTATTAATTCTGGGTTTATTGAGCTCCTAATTATCATATTGAAATGCAGTAGAAGAACAAAATGATCAAACTTTGGAAAATAATGTCAGTAGACCAAAAGAATTAAATATGATGTTGCTAAATGAAATTAATAAAATTGTTAAAGGGAATTCCTAAGATATTTACAAAACAAATTGAAAAACAATGATTTTTTTCATAAATATGCAACAAGAGGTTCAAAAAAATAAGATTATAAAAGAAAAAAAAAACTGTCACAGAATTGTCTAATGTATAAGGGCATTAAAATGTATGAGGAAATTCCAGATGAAATAAGAAATGAACAAAATATAAAGTTTTTTAAGGTTAAATGTAAAAATTAATATACGAGTATGTGTGTGAAAAAATTATGAGTGAAGGTATTATATTATAGCTAAATTGAAAATGTATAATGGCAGGATAGTTGGGAAAATAAAATTAAAAAAATTAAGTGTAATGTAAAACAATATATAAGTCTATGTAAAAAATTATATTAGTACTAAATAAATATAATAATAAAAAAAAAAAATTGCAGTTCATTTGGTGTACCGATTGCCGATGCAGTGCCCATGCACCGATGCACCGATGCACCTTTGGGCGCGGTAGTTCAATATTATGTGGTCATAAATCCGAAACTTTGTGTTTTTATGTACAAACTCGATTTTTCTGCATTAATTTTATAAATACCCAGTACGTATTGAAGAAATATGTACAATGGTAAACGGTAAATGTTGTAAGCTGTGTTCAAAACTTTATTTAATACTTTACCTCTTCGAATAAAAATTCACTAGAAAGGGCGTTTCCACACAAATTTTCTAAAAAATATACTTTTCCTAAGGTTAATTTCATAACACCACTTTCTATCAAATTCCACCGTCTAAAGACTCCAGCCCTAACAATACACGAAATGTGTGACGTAGATGTCTAGTGATGACGTAGATGCCTATTGATGACGTAGTGGGTAACTAGACACCTAGACACGGTAGTATTTTTCATGAATGGAATGTCACTTCTCTGAAATTCTTGTTCGAAGCGTTATCTACATAATATTAGAGAGATCTAGATTTTTCAATGCAAGAAAATATATAAACAAGAAAAAAAACGCTATCAATATTTTTTCTTAAGCTAAAATTAATACCCGACTTGCGCCGTCAAATTTTATTTAAATAAATGAATTTCGTTATCTGTAACAAACTTTATAAATATTATACTGATTTGACAAGTTTCCGTGTTTATTCATTTACGTATGTAGATGCAAAGTGTAAGTATTATACATAAATAACTACTTGTACTAATACGTTCTTATATACATAAGTATTATAGATTATGTATTTTTAAAATATGCGTTATTTTATCATTCAGAATCCGATATGTGGTGAGGTCAATACGTCGTAAATGATAATTATTTATTAGTATGTCGTGAGTATAAAGCGTGGTGTATTAAAAGTAACTAAGTGCATTTTAATGTGAAACGATTTTGAAAATAACGTAAAAAGCGTATTTATAACTTTTTTTAATTAAGTTGTTTACAGGTAACTTACAATGTAACAATAAATCATTTAACATATTATCATTAATAATTACATACATGGTTTTATTGCCTTTCTATTTCAATTACTGGAAATACCACTAGCATTATAATATACAATTTAACGTGTATGTGAAAAAAGCTTTAAACTATTTTGCAAATATGTTCAGTAGCTCAATCACAGATATACTATCGGACTACATTGGCTGGATGCCAATCACTTGCTAACGCTATCCGATTTGAGCGATCACAATGATCACACCCGTTCAATACTGCCGAGCCGAGCTTTGCCGATCTGAGCCGAGCGTAGCGCATCTACGCTATATCACGGCCGTACGTCAAACGTCAATATCAAATTTTTTCATTAGATCGAATGCTTTTCTCATTTTTTGATATAATTGCGTGAAGTACCGGCTAAATTTGTAGATATTGATTTGAAATTAGTACATATTATCTCGGTCGTCATGGCTCGCGACAGCTAGTAGCGCGCTCGTGGGGATCGCGAAAAAACGTTAAATCATCTATGGGTAAGAAATCGTTATCCACGTCGCTTATTACCGAGTCGGTACATTGGGTTTTGAGCAACGTGGCTATAAAAAGTACTGTTTCAGTTTCACCTTTTAAAGTCCACATCTATGATAAAAAACATCACTATGTAAAGGGGATCATTGTGTCTTAAATAAGGGGCCCTGCAGAACGCACAGTATCAGTATTACAGGGCACCTGATATCATTGGATGGTCTAAGTGGGACATTTGTTTATATATAACTCATATTTAACTAATTCTGATAACCGATATACAGGCTTTTTAATTTGGTTTTATAAATCACTTTATAGATTAGTAATCGTAATATAAAATGCTACATTATAATTCGGGTGGTTTTATTTACTGGGATTCCTTGCCGAATCCATTTTATTTGAATATTTTGTATCTTGATATTATACCATGCACAGCATATGGATTGTTTAAAATTCCATGTTCTAGAGGCGGGCGTACTTTTTCGTAAAATAAATAGGGTATCGTTTTAAGGGTTTTTAAGGGTGCTGATTTCGATCTTTTAGAGTTTATTTTCGAGAATAATCCAAGACAGCGGAGCAACGTTTTTTCATAAATAAAGTTGGTATCGTTTTAAGGGTTTTTAAGGGTCCTGATTTCGAATTTAGCTTTTATTTTAGGTAAATCAAGCATTTGGCGGACGCATTGTGGTACAAACTTTTTTCATAAAATAAAGTTGGGTATCGTTTTAAGCGTTTTTAAGTGTCCTGATTTCGAATTTTATAAATGCGAATGAGTTTTATTTTTAAATCCAAGATGGCATATGGGACAAAGCTACCTTTTTTTCATAGGGTATCGTTTTAAGGATGTTGGGTATCGTTTTAAAGGTTTTTGGGGGCCCTGATTTCGAATCTAGCGTTTATTTTTAAATCCAAGATGGACGGTGGTCGTGCCTTTTTTTCAGAAATGAAGATGGGTATCGTTTTAATGGTTTTGGGGGGCCCTGATTTCGAATCTAGCGTTTATTTTTTTATTCCAAGATGGCGGTTGTCTCTTTTTTTTCACAAAGTGAAGATGGGTATCGTTTTAATGGTTCTTGGGGGCTCTGATTTCAAATTTAAAGTTTATTTTGATATCAAAGATGGTGGACGCACCTTTTTTTTCATAAAATGAAGATGGGTATCGTTTTTAGGGCGTATGGGCGTCCTGATTTCGAATTAAGAGTTATCCGGAAAATCAAGATGGCGGACACACATTTTTTTCATAAAATGAAGGTTTGCATCGTTTTTAGGGCGTATTCGCGTACTGATTTCAAATTTAAAGTTTATTTTGATATCCAAGATGGCGGACGCACCTTTTTTTCACAAAATGAAGATGGGTATCGTTTTAAGACGATACGGGCGTCCTGATTTTGAATTAAGCGTTTATTTTTAAATCCAAGATGGCGGACGCACATCTTTTTTTATAAAATAAAGATTGGTATCGTTTAAAGGTTTTGGGTGACCTGTTTTCGAATATAGAGTTTATATTTGATATCCAACTTGACGGACGCACGCACCTTTTTTTCATCTAAGAGTAAATTCCATTCATGCGTCGGACCTGCCACACCATTAAAAAAAAATTAATGTCCCTGGGTGTCTTTTTCAAGGGCAATAGAAGTCCTCATATTAAATTTACGAGTCGGACAGCCAAGAAATTTAATTGTTTATGCCAAAGACGGATAAACAAAAAATATATTATAAATACCTACCATGAAGCACTTGAAAAATAAAGTCACCAAAATAAAATAAATAACATTTACACTATACCTACCTTTATACATACGAGTATACACATTATACGAGTTATTCAATTTTCATAAATGCATTTATCATCAGAAAGAAAATACAAAGCATTCCTTCTATTACCAATTCCCAAAGAAACGAGATAAATCTTTCAAATTTCAATCGATATTTCTAGAATTACCTGTTTCTTCTGCGGCAGCAACGCGACGGGTATCAGCTAGTATGTATATATTATATTGAACTCGCGTTCACTGCATCACATTACAAGTGAATTTCTCACTGGTGACATCTGTTGAGAAGATTGTTAAGCATTTTTGGCAATAAATCTTTATTGGTGTAGGTAAGGCTCATCCGAACTTAATTACTTACAAGAAGACGACTTACTAGAGACAGCATTATTTCTGATTTTAACAAATTGTGAATGTATGCAGATAATAGTTAAAACACTTATTTCAATATCATTTCTCAATAAAATACTTACTACTATTACTACTACTTTTCCCTTATCCGCACCCAATGGTGCATAGGGCACTGCATTGGTACACCGTGTGCAGTGTATCTTGATAATTTTATTACACGAAGGTAGGATGATCAGTCTTACACTTCAGTACCAGTCCAAGGTATCGCACATGAAATAATAATATGAAAATAAATATGCCACGTTGACCCCCTACGGGAATCGAACCCGCCTCGTAGCATAGTGGTAGCGCATTCGGCTACCGTGCGGGGGTTCGACAAACAGAAAAACGAGATAAAATCGTTGAAAAAAATTTTTTACTTTCAAAATCCACGCTTTCTCCGTATTTTTTTAACATTATAAAAAATACAAAAAAAATAAATCTAAATAATTAATTAAATTGCTTTTGCTCACTTTATTACATTTCTCTGAGTAATTGGTTAGTGCAAACGTTTTTTTAATGTGTTATATAATACTAAAATATATATAAATAAATAAATGTTTCAGATTGAATCATTGAATGCAGTTGAAATGCGATCTCTCAGGCGAATGTGTGGTAAAACTATGTATTATAGGTGCACTAATGTTGAAATTAGAGCAGAATTCAAGACTGAGATAAGCATTATCGACCAAATTAAGAAAGGTCTTTTACGTTGGTTCGGTCATGTAGAGCGAATGGATGATGAAAGAACGGATAAAAAAATATATGATGCGACTGTGCCTGGATGTAGAAGTCGAGGAAGGCCGCGAAAGACATGGCATGATCAAGTAAAACAAGTGCTTGAAAGTGGAAATGTAAGAAGTCGGAATAATCGACGTGCGTGCATGAGAAGTGTATGAATGTGGAGGAAGCAAGAGAAGTATGTCAGGACAGAGTGGTGTGGTGTTGTATCCTCCCTGCCTACGAAATGGCGTGATAGTTAGTTAGTTAGTTAGGAGGAGAAAACTTTTACCCGGTTCTTTTTTTTTTTTTAACAAAACATTTTTGTGGAGCAATGAGGTTTATTCAAAGTGTTATTTAAATCATTTTCTAACCACCGTGTACATTGTATGCACATTGTAATCATGTTTAATAACATTATGTAGGTACTTGCAAGTTTCCAATGGGATTCCGATAAGAATTCAGAGGTGTAAAGAAATCAAATACTAATTCTAAAATATTATCGCAAAAACAATAATGTGATTAGTTTTAATGTTTATTAAATAAGCTTAATACAATTCAATATAAATATAACAAATACATATTACTAGGTACCTACTTTAGCATTTCAAAGGGTTTCAGATAAGTTTATTCGCGTGCATTGACTTGCACTTTAGTGCATTCATAGCTATATTGGTTCTTGGTGTAAATTTCTAAAATAGATTTTAAATCAAATATATTAGTCATTATGGAGAAAAAGGCTATAAATATGGATAACTAAGCAAAATAATTTTTGCTATTTCAAGGCTGAGATAGTTATAAATTATATTAATTTTAAGAAATGGGTGCTGGGTTCGTTCGACCACACAGGGATGAGATTACAAAGAGATCCTGACTTTTTTATAAGAATATTTGAATAACGTAAATAAAATTAGGGGTGTGGGTTTTAAATTAGTAAGTATACCGGTTAAGAGAAGCTTTTTATGAAAAAAAAATTGTGCTCCAAGCATTTAAATATCTAATAATAAAACTTAATGCAGGAGTTTATTACATATTTTCAATATTTACTAGCAAGGTGGGTTTTTAGAGGGTAATAAATTTACTGTTTGCATTTTTAACGGTAAAGGAGTAATTTTTACCTGAACTTGGAATCTGGTGGTTGAAGGATTATCCTTAAATCTCGACGGTTTCTCGGTATTCCTAAAGCTGCTTTTAGTTATTTTGGCTCTATTCCCAGCAGCAGGCACCACCTTGGCCTTCTCCGATACTTCGTGGAACTTGTCAGCTTCATCAGCGGGAACCTGGGAGCCCTCGATAGTCCGGAACGTCAACCCAGCCTCAGCGTCGTCCCTTCAGCCTTTTCAGACACGGGAAATTCAGCTTTAGGGTTCCCGTTGTTGTTAGCCATGGACTTGGCCGAACTTATCTTCCTAAACCTTCCGATAATCTCAGGAACATCGGGGTTCTTATTCACAGAATCACCGGACAACTTTTCTTTACCGTTGCTCTTCAAATGCTCCATTTCGATAGGTTTCTTCGAGTCCGCGGTGTCGATCTGAGCAGATCCCTTATTAAACATAATAACGATTAAATCACTTAAACCAAACACAAGTTTTCTTTCAGTATTTTAAATAAAAAACGTCATCGCGTGGTAAAATATTATTTTCGTTCAAACGTCCCATCTGCCCGCAGCGCGCGGATTTAACTGAACTTGACTGAAGACTGAATAGTCTGAATACTAATGCTGTGAATAGCGAACTGAGGTACTGAAGTACTGAAGGTACTACTGAAAAATAGACAGTAATATTGCCAAACAAAAAGCCGTTTCTCGGTATAACTTGAGTCCCTACCTAGTAAAGTTTTCTTGCACTAGTAAAACGTATGATTCAAAGTGCACACAAATGTGAAGAAATTATTACATTACAATGTTTTTTCAATCGGGAATGTAAAACACGATATTGATGTCAATAGTTTCACACATATATTTATGGATTATCTACGCGAAAAAAATTGCTTGATGTACCTACGTGAATAATTGATTCATTAATAAATCAATAATTGGGTAACATTGTATTTTAAAATTATATGAAAATATGCAGTCACACGACCCGTTTTAGTAAATAAGACTATTACTACAGTGCATAGTGCACTACATTTAGTAATGGTGCATAGGAAACTTTAGGAGCTTTGATAATTTGTAACATGAAGGCAAGATGATCAGTCATACGTTTCAGCGCCAGTCCAAGGTATCACGAGGCGGACAAAGAAATAAGACTTACAATGGACAGTCAAATAGCGGCATCATCTGAGATTCGG
>JAGVSP010000765.1:0-76767 GCA_022494985.1 Micrasema minimum
AATTCGTTTTTTTTTCTTGGGCGTAAAATTTAATTTATAAGGAAAAAAAATTAGTATGCATAACTTATTTTTTTAAATGTAACTTAATTAATTGAATAAATAAATAAAAAGATAAGTGTCGGCTACAAAGCAAAACGTGAAGTTCAGCAGTAAAGTTATCTGTGGAAGGGTTCTACGTCACCGGAAACAGCCCTTGAAATGTAGCCACAAACGGAAAACGGGGTCAAGCTTTTTTCTACCCCACTTACGTTACTACACAAAAAAACCTTCAGCGAGAAGAGCCGGGTACTAACGACAACAAGCGTTAAGGCCTTAAAATAGATGACGGATTATCAGCAAAAAAATTCAAATTATTTATTTAATTTGCTTCTGGAGCTATTTTATAATATGTTCAAATTACGTAATTGAGTAAATA
Organism: Micrasema minimum; assembly: GCA_022494985.1. Classification (NCBI taxonomy): domain Eukaryota; kingdom Metazoa; phylum Arthropoda; class Insecta; order Trichoptera; family Brachycentridae; genus Micrasema; species Micrasema minimum. The sequence continues at coordinate 416 of JAGVSP010000765.1, forward strand.
CTACTACTTCTACATTCCTTTATCCTTACCCAATGGTGCATAGGGCACTGGGTTACACCAAGGGCTTAATACATGAAGATAAGATAATAAATCTGGAAAATACTTTTAATTTATTTGCTTGTTTGAAGAAGAAACTAAAGTACAATATCAGGTCATTTCCCCAAAGAAATAGCCACAAACAATATAACACTATTCTACTATATACCTATATACCTTATCTAGCACAAGAAACACATACCTAATTAAATAAATATGTCTTTAAGCTTTGATTTACTAACTATTCAAATTCTCAAGGAAAGAGCGGAATACTTCCGAAGTAACTTGGAAGAATCTTCGATTCAAATCACGTCGCGCGAATTAATGAAAATAGTTTGATTCCAAAGATTGCACCGGAAGCCACTTCCGGAATAGAAATTGTAGATAGGACTTCCGGAAGTTCTTTGCGAAGTCTATTTCGGAGGAACGAGATAGCCAGGAGAGTAATGCATATTAATTAAAGTAAATTATATAAATTAATTGCCGACGAGAGCTGATACATAAACTATTTTATGGCTTCTAAAGTAAATCGAGAATAGATTTAAATATTTGATCACTTACGTACATACATACTACGTTCCCTTGTCCTCATCCGATGGTGCATAGGGTGCTGCATTCCTGCATTTGCATTGGCACACCAAGTAAGTGTATCTTGGGTCATTTTGTGGGAACAGTTCGTCCAAAATCCAAATATAATTAAGCTGCATAAGTAATTACTACACCGGTAAATAATTCCTAGAAAATCGTTAGCTAACACTGCAGTTTACATAGGTAGTATGGGCTTGGAGAAGACTGTTTATGCCTTAGCGTAAGTACAGGAAGAGACATTACGTTCGTCTCCAATTCGATACCTAGACAAACACTTATATTTTGTATTTTATACTTGAAAAAAAAATAATGTTTCTCATAATGTCAATTTACGAAAAAAATAATGTATGTCAATTTTATGTATCTACTGCCTAAAAGCGGGTCTAGGGCATAGTGAGGTAGTAAAATTTATTTGTATAAAAAATAAATTTAAAAAATTAATACAAAAAATTTCAATAATTTAAATCAGTAAAATTTACATCTCCATTATTATTATTATTATGGTTTTTACAGATAATTTATATAGCACCGTTTTTGTATGAATATATTTCAAGGGCGCTCCATGGTATAAATGCAAACAGATTACATAATGTTTTTTTTTTAAATCACTAATGAGTTCTTGATAAGCTAAGTAACTCACCAAGTTTGAACCCCATAGAAAATCTAAAGGAGTTTTTGCAGATATATTATAAATTAAATATAGGTATACATGCCAGATTTCGACCACATAGAAAACCAAATTTTCATAAAAATTAAATTTTCACATTTTTATATACCTACATTTTTATCGACAATATTGGATGAAATTCCGTGTTCTTATTTTAAAATAATAGCTTTAAAGGTTAAAATACTTGGTACGTGTCCATTTTTCTTATTACTATTCACAATAAACGCGTTTTTCCTGCGACGTAAAAACATAAAATTTATTGCTTTCATTTTAAAGCACCTTGCGTGAAAAAGGAAGTTATTGGCGAACATTTACCTATCCATCCTGACAAAACTCAAAATAAATCCTGTCAACGCCTTGAAGGCTATTTGGAAACTCTGCCTAAGTGGGCTTTAAGGGTTAAAGGAATTGGATCAGTTTCCTTCTTGCACTGGGGTGGATTTAGCCAGGGGAGCAATTTGCATATAGAAAGCCCCTAAAGTTAACCCAATCAGGGTTTTATTAAGTACTGGAGTTTTTTTTTAAAATAAAAGTCTTTGATACGGAAATTTCAAAGGCTTTGCAACTGTAATTGAACCGGATTCTACTCTAATGGTTAGATTCGTCAGTTTGCGTTAGAGCTGCGGGACGCGGAGCTTACTTGGGATGATCCACAGGAACTGGTGGCCGATTGCCTGGCTTGGAGGCAGTTCGTAGAATCCATATGCTGCACATGTTTATCTAGGCGTTTACAGGGCTTATGACCTGTCATTGGCTGGGTTAAGCGGCCACTTGACGTACTACAACATTCCCCATTCCGCCCATCATCTGATAACCATATATGACAAATTTTGGAACTACTATATATTGAAATCGTCTTCGTCATTCCGCTTTTACAGAATGTTTCTATGCTGGTGTCATCTGTTGAAAAGATTGCAAAGCATTTTTTTTGGCAATCATATTTTATTAGTGTAGGTAAGGCCCTACCGAGCTTTATTACTTACTCTAGAAGACGCCTGAAGATGTCTCTCCAATTTTTTTATTTTTGCTTTATATTTTTAAACCAGTCTTTTAAACAACATTTTAAAAATGAATACAAATACTTGTAGACAAATAACTGGATTATACCCATGCTGGGCTGATATCAGATATTATTGATATCCCAACAGAGTCAGAGAAACTCTGGAAACGAATGTGGGTTGTCAAGTGGCGGTTAACCCAGCCAATGACAGGTTATTAGCCCTGTTAAGCGCCTAGATAACCCACATTCTGTTCCAGAGATTTTCTGTATCTGTTATCATATCAATAAATTGCAAGGATCTAGTTTACATAAGAGTTCATCTATTGCACCGCTGTTCAAATACTTTGCAGGCTTTCCGGAAACCTCTTCTTCGCAAGAGTTCTTAGGAAATGAATATCTATAATGGCATTCAGACGTAATGAAGTTTTATACAAATACTAATTGTCAACCACATCAGAGCTTTTTAAAGGTCTTGAAAAACTGGAGTTACAATAGCTATTTGAGCATTTTTATGCATTTTATTTAATAAATGTCCTTTTAAAATACATTTTAAAATATTGATTAAAATAATATTATTACTAGCTAAATTTGTCCGCGTGTATCTTTGCTATCTAGGTACCTTGGTATCTACTGTCATCCGGCAAAGGCGTTTCGGCTGGCTAGGCCATATACTACGTATGCCTCCCGAGAGCCGCCACCATGCTTGCCTATTTTACAAGGCATCAGGTTCTCGGCAACCTGGATGTCCACTGTTGACAATCTGTCAGCAGTTTAGGACAGAAATACGGAACGTAGACTTGACTTGGGAAGATGAACGGGTACTTGTGGCTAATCCCTGTGGTTTGGAAGCAGTTAATGGAATCATAATATATATGTGCTCCACATAGAAAAAGTATATGGTATGATGATGATGATGATTATCTTTGTTAAAAAAACCATGCCAGAATGGGTATCCAGTAATTTTTCTACAAGTATTTATACACATTTTAAATGTTATTAAATGATGAGAAATATTCATAAATAAATCATTAATAAACATGGTTGAATTACAAACTTGTAATAATTTAAGCGTCGAGATAAGCGACAAAGAACTTTAAAACTTAATTCTGTAATTAATTTGTAATTGGGTTTCTGCAGTTTATTCAAATAATAAAAGGAAAAAATGATCGAAAACAAATAATAATATGTACTTAATATTGCAAAAAATATAAGCAAGGTGTCAAAAACAAATATCTAAAGAAAAAACCTAAAAATGAATCAACAAAAGCATACCTACATAAAAATCACAGTAATTCAAATGGTCAATGATAGAACCCTAACCGTAGAACTGCGTTGTGGTGCTGGTCTGCTTTTGAGCACAGTTATTTCTGACTATGTAAAAGCAGCCTCAAAATTAAAACGTTTGAGCATATCGTACGAACTCAAATGATTTTTTGAAGAAAAAAATAGTAAAATAAAAGTTTTATTATTTATTTATCACTGAGTGTGAAAAAATTAATTTATAAAAATTAGGTATAGGTACAAAACATCTTGTCTGCTTTTATTAAAAGATCATTCTCATTATAAGACTTTCAACCAAAGATTCCTATGCGGCTTCATATAACCCACCTAGACGGTACTTTAGATCAGTTGCAAAACCCTTAACGTCATTAATTGGGTCAATTAGAAGTGTACCTTCTTCTCCCTTCCTCTTGCTATCTCAATATATATTTCTGTTTTTCATCTCCTCTAACTCATTGGATTTGAGTTCACTGAAAAAGTGCTTAACCTAGTATTTTTAACTGCAATAAAAATAAAGCTTTTAATGCAGAAAATATCTAATGATCTTCGTTATTGACAGTCAAGCTTTCTTCTATAGAATAATTGTCTAATTAGCTAGTCGTATAAAAATATATAATACATATTTAAACTTTGTTAAATACACTATGTTACAAAAAAAGGCAAAGATTCTATGATTACATTAATTTATTTGGAACATTATTAATTTTTCTCTTCATTTAAGTAAGTGTGTACAACCGTGCATTTTTCTCCATGGTGTCCATCTCGTGGTGTAGCGGTAGCACGTTGGACCATGCATGAGGTCGCGGGTTTGAATCCGATGGGGGTCCATAATATGAAATATTTATTTGAATGTAATTTTCAGATTGAAAAAAAACATATTAGTTTGATAACCTGGGTCTGGCGCTTAAGCGTAAGACTGATCATCTTGCCTTCATGTAACAAATGATCAGAATTCACTGCAATGCAGTACCATATGCTTCGATGGGTGCATTCAAGGGAGATTAGTAGTAGTTGTAGCATTTTTCTCCATTTTAATAATATTTAAAAAACAGAAGATAAACTCGAAAGGATGAACCTAGTTTCCTTTTTTTTGTACAACACATTTACCACCAAAATTTTCTTAACCATTAAAAAAAATATATTTATTGTAAAAAGGACAATATCTCCGATTCTCCGTTTAATTTTTAGCATCGGATAACAGCTAAATATAAATTATTACATACGTGCGAACTTCAAGGCGGTTATTATAATAATTTTCTAGCCCGCAGGAATTTAGGGCCCAACCCCTAATTGTACACAAACAAAACCACCCCACACTCCCGCCCCCTGGGCCATTTTATGTGCTGGGATAATTTGGTAGTAGGCCACCCTGCATTCCATACATATCGTATGGCGGTCATTAAGGACAACACAGAAACCCAGAGACGTAGAAAAATATAATTACGTATATGTTTTATTATTTGAAGATTTTTTTAAGTTACTCAATAATGACTGTGGTTACTGGTTTTACGCTACGAAGGTTTCAAGCTTAATTTGCAATTATCAAAAAACGTTATTTATTTATAGGCAATGATATTTCTCATAAACCACCTAAATAGATCAGGACGCCCAATAACATAGGGGAACTACATCACAAGCACCCAGGCTCAAAAAAAAACACTTTTGATTTTCGTAAAATGCGATGAAAATATGCAAAGTTTTATATTGCATGTGGCTTGGAATGCTCTCCCACCAGAAAGTGCGCAACTGTGAGAGTGAAGTGATGTTTCGAAAGAAACTTAAGACCTATATGTTCTCAAAATCTTTTGATTAATTTTGATAATAGTATTTTCTACTCAGAAATTGAGTTTTCACTGACATTAAATTTCCCGAGCCGTTAAATTCAATATTTAAAGCGCCCTTGAGGTATATTTATACGAAAACGGCGCTATATAAATTATTCATAATAATAATCATCATTATCAAGCCATATATGTGGATGGATCACATGGATTCTACTAACTTCTGATATTACACAAATATTATAGATAGTCGAATTTATTTAAAAATAATGACAACTTTCATTTCAATGACTCAACTTTTATTTTAATTATTAGCAAACCACAGAATGAAAAAAAAGTGATATAACTTATTTATAAATATTTAAGTACGATTAAAACGGGTTAAAACTTTTACCCAATATTTTTCGCATGTAAATAACCGGTTTCACTGCTTTCGCTACATCTTCGGACGAGTCAGAGAGGTCTAAATTAGTGGATTTAAGCGTTTATGAGTTTTTAAAAAATCTTTGCATTGAACAAAGAAATATATTTATATTTATATTTTTGTACCTACTACGCCTATGGTGTTTATGTCTTCGGTTTTTTTCCGTATACTATCGTGGACTTCCGTAAGACGTCGTTAATTTTGCCGAATGCGTAAAGCGTCACGTGCCGTGTAACTCGAAACCCTAAAAACCATGAATATTCAAAAAGAGAACATAAGTTTGGTCAAGGGTTAAACATAACCCTTGTGAAAAACAATGATTCATGTACTTTATGTACATAACTTATGCAGGGGAGATTTTAGCAGTTGTAAAGTACAAATATTCGATACAAAGTCAAAGTTTTCTATTATATTAATATATTAAATTATGTCGGTTAATGCCACCCCGTTTCAAGACAAACAACTGTGTCCATTTTGACATATACACATTAATCAATAATTTTTTTTATGCTTAAAGATTTAAGAATTTTATTTGGGTCTTATAACTACATAAAATATTTCAAAACCACACCCTTAATGCCACCCCGTTTCAAGACAAACAACTGTGTCCATTTTGACATTTATTTTCCTTCACCCTCTCAGCACGTTAAGGGCCAACGCATTTTTCAGCCTGAACAGATTCACTTAACTTTTAAATAAAGGCTCGATCTTAGGAGCCCGTAATACCCAAGTTACGGACGCACTTTGTGTAATAGAAAACATCTCGAAGGCACTCGTTAAAAGAGCTTTTCTATAACCCTTTTAGGCCTGAAGCTAAATTTGTGTTTTGGCAAAAAAAAAATTCTCACTACACTTTATTTCTGTGTCCCCGTAGGGTAGGCAGATAGTATAGAACGCCATGCTACTCTGTCCTGACATACTTCCTTTGCTTCCTCTACATTCATACATCTTCTCATGCACATACGCCAATTATTCCGACTTTCCACATGTCCCACTTTCAAGTGCTTGTCGTACTTGGTCATGCCATGTCTTTTTCGGCCTTCCTCGGCTTCTACATCCAGGCACAATTGCATTTAATTAATTATGTTTTTCAGATATTATTGATATCCCAACAGAGACATAGAAACTCTGGAAACGAATGACGAAGACGATTTCAATTATATAGTAGTTCCAAAAATTTGTCATATATGGTAACCACATGATGGGTGGAATGGGGAATGTTGTAGTACGTCAAGTGGCCACTTAACCCAGCCAATGGACAGGTCATAAGCCCTGTAAACGCCTAGATAACCCACATTCGTTTGCAGAGTTTCTCTGTCTCTGTGGGATATCAATAATATCTGATATCAACCCAGCATGGGTATAGATTGTAGATGGCTCGGATTAGCAATTCTAATTCAACCCCTGTCGCGTTTTGCAAGTATAAGTTTTGTTTTGTATTAGATTCGGCATAGTCAATTCGATCGGATAAATATTTATGTGGAAATAGGGGTGGGAGGGAGTCATGTTAAATGTATGGGGTTGGTAAAGCAGGGAGCAATGGAGTGGCCTTGATTTAAGTGTTTTATTTACATAAACAAAGCTTTAGTACCTTTCAGGTGAACACTCAAGTCTTTACTTAATTTTGTAGTTGATTTTAAGAACTCAGTACGCACTTGTGATAATTTAATTTATCTTATGGGTAATTGAATTAGGCTAAGTGTATTTGTAGCTAATGTTAAATTTTTTTATAAGTGTTAACATTTTTAAAAAAGGTGAGTAGTAACATTCAAGTTAGGGCTTATTTTGGAGATCTTGTTACGTATTTTAGAAAATCAAAATCTTTAATAGTCATTATTTATAAAGTGCTAAATATTTTTTTAATATTGTTTTATTCAATTGGACTTTTATATTTAATTTATCTGTGAATTTACAGAATGCACAGTAAATTTTAAAATTTTAAAGTCATCAATCACTAATTATAGTTTTTTGTTTGCTATATTTTTATTTTATTTTATTTTATTGGTAATTTAACAATGTTACAATTTTTTACTTTAAATTGGAACATCAGCCATTAAATATCTATATTTTACATCAAATTACAGAATTACAAAGCGTGTTTTTTTTTAATTCCACAAGGACAAATACAATATAGGTAAAGTATAAAATAACAAGTTTACATAATATATAATTGATATTATCAACTTAATTCAAGAAGCTACTTGCATACAAAATCCTGCAAAATTCACTACGGCTTTTACTAAAAATATCAATATTTGCATTAAATTCAATATTATTTTGTCCACAATTTTTATTTCATCAGTCTCAAAATAAAATAAGCTGGAAAAATACAGCAAATTTCGGCCAAAATCACTGTAATGAGTCTCCTGAAAAACGTTGATCTTAAAGATAAGGCTTTATGACTCTCAGGTACAGATATATTTATCGAACAATAATTGTTATTATCTCCACTTAAAGATAAGGCTTTATGTCTCTCCGGTACAGATATATGTATATATAACTATATAGATATATGTAACTTTAGGGAAATATCTCGTATTACGAAATATGTAAAATAATTTAGAATTGTAATTTTTAATTTTATATATCCCTACAAAGATGAGGTAGATTTTTTTCTAATTCAGGAATATGGATATTCAAGCGTTAACAGGGCTTATGACCTGTCATTGGCTGGGTTAAATGGCCACTTTAAGTACTACACATTCCCCATTCCGCTTATAAGCGAAAATTCACACCAGGTAACATTTTTGATTTTGTATATATGTTACGAATCGAGAATCATCCACCAGCGCGTTAAAAGCTCCATCTTAGCATTGATATTGAAGTTAAGTATTTATTAGCAAATTACTTTATTTTTTGTAATTAAGACTGACCTACTCCCGTCTTGGGACAAAATCCAGATTTGTGTACAAGTATTTGAACACGCCCAAAATGTTGTAGAAATATAAATATTAATATTAAAATCAATACGGATGTTGTGAAACAATGTTTTCATTCATAATTTTCGAAACAAAATATTTGAAAAATACCCGTTTACGAAAACACAACACTATTTTTCATGGCCCCCGTGACGTCATAATTCGGTCTCACTCCTATGTTTCATAGTAAACGTCAAGGGCTACATGAATAGTGACGTAAAAGGGGCGTGACCAATGCCGACGAGTGTTTTCGCGGTAATTTGAAATTAAAAACTTAAAAAAAAATAATTTACCTACTAAAAAAAAAATACTGGAAATAATTTTTATAACATCAATTTTAAAATTTGTAATTAAAAAAAACATTTTTTCCCTATTGCTATAATCTCTACTCATTTGAAAGCATGTATCTACATACTTACATAATTTAATTTTTATGGTTCGTTTCGTAAAACATTATCATGTGATACAATTTATATAAATTATCACATAAAATCTACAGTTGTCATAAACTTTATGCAGATCTTCAATCAAAACTTGCCATGAAGAGAATGCTGTTTAATCCTTGTTAGCAGTTCACCATCATTACTGACTGACAATAATCATTATATATATCACAATACAAAGGATCGCGACTGACTTTCTCAAAGGATCAGAGCTAGAAACTGTTCAGAAAGTAAACGACTTACTGGTAATTAGAGAAAAAAAGTTATTTCAGAGTTGCAGAATGTTTAGGGCGCGGGTGGGGGAAGGAAGCTAAAAGGAAGAAACTTTCATCATTATATAAATATTCAACAAAAATAATGAAGCAGAACCAGGAGTTGTACTGTAAATTGTGATTCAAATGTTCCAAACAATATATAATTGCAATTTTTTTCCAAAATAATGATTACATAAAAATCTTTGTTACTAGAGTTAAACGTGTTACTGATGACAATTTGACATCTCAACAGAGACGAGAAATTTGGAAGGGAATATAGATATCTAGGCGTTTACAGGGCTTATGACATGTCATTACTGATGGTTTATTATTTATATTTGTTATTTTATTTTAATTTATTTTCATCATCATCATCATACCATATCCGCTCCCTATGAGGAGCATATGGATTCCACAAGCTGCCTCCAGGCCACGCGATCGGCCGCCAGCTCAAGTGCATCCGTCCAAGTCTAGTCCACGTCCTGCAGCTCTGACGCCAACTGCCGGCGAATTGTCAACAGTGGACGACCAGGACGCCGAGAACCTGATGCCTCGTAAAAAAGGCAAGCATGGTTAAGGCTCTCGGGAGGCATACGTAGTAAATGGCCTGGCCAGCCGAAACGCCTTCGCCGGATGACAGTAGATACCAAGAGTTGCTGTGTCCATTGCCTCACTTCTGTGTTCCTTAATTTTACATTACTTTTATCTAAATTCACCGTGTGACAAAACTCAATGTACTCGATCAGAAGTTGATTTTTTAAATAATTTTTTTTGCAAATGTTATCAAATATTATTTATGTACTCAAGGTAATACTTTTAATAGAATTTTTTTTTTTTTAAGCTAGGTTACAAAAATCATGTTTTACATTCAACTCCAAATATGCAGATTCATCAGTTTTCGGTTTGTACTACGATTTTTGTTACTCCATATATTATATAATTTGGTGTCTTTTCACCAGTCAGTCGATGGGAGAACTGTACTCCCGAATCCCGTGGTTGTGTACATTATATTATTATAGAATAAAAACGCCAGTTACATTGATAACAAAAAAATTATTTAATCATAATACACTACGAAAAATGAGTAAATAAATAAATAATTAAAAATGTACGGCTAGTGTTTAGCATATAATATCTACTCTACTTAGTAGCGTATTGACACTTGTCTTAGTTTATATATTTTATTAAATAAATTATGATTTCCTTCTGTAATTAAGCATTCTGACCTGCTGAGGCGTTAGCAATAAAAATACCTTACAGAAAATAAAAATGGGTAATTTTTTTGTTTTCGAAATATTATTAATTCTCAATCCAAAAACATACTGTGACATTCTTACGTGCGCACAAAAAGAATACTGTTATAAACCATTAAAATATGCTGAAGAGCTTTAAAAGCCAAATTTGGGCCGATGCCGCGATGTTACTCTGCCGGAAATTAGGAAGAAAAATAAAAGTTTTCAACAAAGAAAAATAGCCCCACAGAACTAACACAAACAAAGGGAGGCCATCTTTTTTCTTATGTCATATTAGTTCGGGGAACCGCCGCTGTCACTTACAGGCGCTGCCGCATCCATTTCCGGATCTTTCCGCTTCCTGCGCCATTTCCCATTTCCTTTATATGAAGCGGATCGTTTCAAAACTCGCCTAATCTGTATTTTAACCGATTTTTTTCTTGTTAAAATGTTAAAGGTTGTTTATTTTACAGAAAAACCCTCAGATTGCTGAAATTTAGTAAACGGGTAGAAAAGGTTTTCAAACGTTAAATGAACGATTGAAAAGTCCGTAAGTCAAATTGTGTTTAAGTTAAACCAAGATTGAAATGTCTGTTAATTTAAGTTGGCGGCCTCCGTAGCAATGGCTAAGATACTGGACTCATTTTGTACGGGTTAATTTTGTACGGGTGGTGGCCCAGTGGGTAGCGTCACGGTCTCTGAGTCCAGAGATCGTCGGTTCGAATCCCCACTTCAACATGACTCGATTCCAATTAAATTAAATAAGTGCAGTTATTGTGATTAAGGTAAAAAATATATCTTTAGCTTATGCAAATCGTTTTGGACCCATAAAAAACCTTCCCTTTTTTATTTTTATAAATAAAATTTTTTTTTTTTCTTTTTGGTGCCGTATAGTGCATAGTAACGTAAATCAATAAAAAAAAATATTTGTCAGATCCGAAACCAGTGCGTAATAATTGTAAAATCATTCTAAGCTGATCCGAATAGTATTGTACGGATAGAATTGGAAATTAAACTATACATATAGATACACAAACATAAAACTTAAGAAAAGTCTTTTACGTTGGTTCGGTCATGTCGAGCGAATGGATGATGAAAGAACGGCTTAAAAAAATTTATGATGCGACTGTGCCTGGATGTAGAAGTCGGACAAGGCCGAGAAAGACATGGCATGATCAAGTTAAACAAGGGCTTGAAAGTGGACATGTAAGAAGTCGGGAATAATCGACGTGCGTGCATGAGAAGATGTATGAATGTGGAGGAAGCAAGAGAAGTATGCCAGGACAGAGTGGTATGGCGTTTTATCCTCTCTGCCTACCCCTTCGGGGAAATGGCGTGATTGTTAGTTAGTTGGTTTTAAAATGGTTTTATGTTTTGATAAATTACCAAAATCATTAATTTATTTATGTAACTTAACTGACGTATAACGTCTTAATTATTAAAAGCCATGTAACGTTTTATTCAAAGATAAGAATTTAGTTTTTTTTCTGAAAAGTGGATACATCGAAATTCGAAATGGCCAGCTTGAATTTCTCTCATATTTTCACACCCGAGAAGCTTTCGCATCCCTTGAGTGTAAATTAGTCGCGTACGTAATTATTATTGTAAAGTGAAATGGTGCTTGAAAGATTTCAAAGTCGCGTTTTACATTTCAAAACGGGATACAACATTGTACGTACGTACTCAAGGCTTTTAACGTTCTTGGTATTTATGGTAAGATGAGACTAGTACATACATAAGTAATGTAAGCTAGTTAACCTATTAAATTCTATGACTAGATTTGTGGTTTTTTTTCACGTAAGTAGGTGAGATCTTAACCATCGCCTTGCTGTGCTATAACCCACGTTGCAAAATAGCACCAAATAATTAATATCTCCGTAAATAACCAAAATATAACAGTGACATTTTCGCTTATCTTCAAACCTTTTTGCACCGGTAAAAAAATATTTGATACAGGTAGGTAATTACTTAAAAAAAAAAAAAAAACTTGATGTTTTAGAAATTTCATACGAACATCGTGTATTTTGCAGTAAACAGAGGACTTGATGTTTTTATTAAATGCGTTTTTAGCTTTGAAAGAAAAAGAAAATGAGTTTTTATGATAGACAGAGATACTAACTACACACTGATAAAAAAAAACATTTATATGAAAAATACAACTGAAAACGTTTTGTACGGGTTGCATCACCGGGTGCCCTGGATTGTTTCAAACACAGTACTTTAAGGGTTAAGCAATGTTAGCTTTTTAACCTATTCAATTTTACGACTAGATTTGTGATTATTTAAACGTAAGTAGGTGAGATCTTAACAGAGTATAAAAAGACATGACATTACAAGCAAAGCAAACTCCATCACAACTTGTTTCTTTCATTCTGGAACAGTTACTTCTGACCTTTAAAATCAGCTTCTAAATTCAAATATTTGAGTATACTCTTAAAAAAAATATTAAATCTAAAGCAATATTTATGTCATTAATTTGCCAGTTGAAAATTGAATCTCAGCCATCTCTTGTCAATAATGTGAAGCTTAGAACTATGCGCTTTTATCGCTAGGTGTAGTTTAGTACTACTACTACTACTTTCACTTGTCCGCAACAAATGGTGCATAGGGCACAGCATCGGTACACCAAGTGCAATGTATCTTGATTATTCTATAACATGAAAGTAAAATGATCAGTCATACGCTTCAGTACCAGTCCAAGGTATCACCAATGAATTATTAACATGAAAATTAACATTATGATACACCCAAATAATTAAATATTATGATTTCATATTTTAAAAAAATAACAGCCATAAAGTATAAAGACTAGTTGTGGTGGAGCGGTATTTGAATCTAAGAACCCTTATTTGTTCCCGCGATTCTAATCACGAGACTACAACCTGGCTTGACGTACACTCAAAATTATTAAAAAAAAAAGACTTTGTCTTTGTTCCACTTTAAATTAGAGTATAACTCTACTCATCCCCCACAGCCCAACGAAAGAGAATAAAAACTTCTTTGTTACTTTCATAAATCTTTTTAGTATCATTTTTCCCTAACGCGCGTTAAAACGTAAAAAGGAAAGTTATACGTCTCAACAACAAAAGGAGCCTTCTAAAGGGGATGAATGACCAGATCTTGCTGGTCAGGGGATTTATGGAAAGCTTTCAAATCTCCTGGGAAAGCTTGGGTTGCAGTCCGCACTACGTTGTGACAAGCACACAAATTGACAATTTCAACTTTAAAGGCTACTCCGGGAGCTTTTATCTTAGGAAACAACAGGAATTTGCCAGATAACAAAATTGATTATTTAATAAATAAAAAAGAACGTCAAATAAGGAATTTTCAGCTAAAGCTAAAAATGTAATATTTTAAAGTTGACCGTTTAAAGAGTTATATCTTAAAAACCAAGGAAAATATGCTCAACAAAATAATTGTATACACCTACATATATGAGTATGTTCCCATTGAGTATTTAAAAAAAAGATAATTCTACATATATTTATACATACATGGTGTAACAAAACTCGATGTACAAGCGGGAAACTTGTGAATAATATTTGAAGTCAATTTTGTAGAATAAAATTTTTGGATTTGACCCAAAGTTTTTGAGAAAATTGAGTACAAATTTTTATTTGATGACTTTTTGCAAATAGTTATCAAATATCATTTATTTGGTCAAATTAATACTACTCATAAAAAAACAAATAAAAAACAGCATTTGTGCAATTTTACTTAATCTTCGGTACTAATGAAAGCTTTTATGAAAAGAAAAAATAATTAAAACTAATCTGCATGAAAATTTTTTATTTTTGTGAATCTGCTATGGTGAAGGTGTGTAGTGGTATTTGCATGTTAGTTTGGTTATTTGTCCTGATGAAGAGATGGGTTACGTCTCAAAACCGGTAGATATAGAAAAGTCGGCGATAATAATTTTTTTATTAGCATAGTATTCAAATGTTAGACCACAAAATTAATGCTTTTGATATAAATAATATGATGAGTAATTATTCAAACAAATAAATAAGCATAAATAGCAAAATTCTACAAACATAAAACTAATCCATTAAAGTTTTCCTTTTGCGATTAGAAAATGACGTGCAATCTGATAATCTACGTGTGTTTTAGGGAGGGTTTCGGATATGGAAAGCTTCGGTGTAAGGCTTTCAAGGAAGGAAGCGGACCTAGATGACGTGTCGCGATTGTCGCTTGTTCAGATAAAACCGGAAACGGATGTCACGTGATCTGAGAAATGGCGGGAGATGAGCTATCTACGGATTCGCTACCTCCAGGCACTGGTTTGGAAAGCCATTTATCTCGATTATTGTGCACAGGAGATGAATTACCAGAAAGACGTTTTAAAAAATATATTTTTTTAAATCGATTGCATAGACAACACAATTGAGGGTCTAAAATCTTGTGCAGTTTGAAAACTGTCCCGTATAAAGCGAAAACTGTATGAAATATTGAATGGTCCGCGCGACGTTCGGCTGACCTGACAAATAATGTTTTTTTTAACAATTTGTAATTTTTTAAGAAATCATTGATATGTTGAATGTTTTGAAAAATGATGTAAAAAGTCTATTTTAAAACTAATTAGGTAAGTACTCATTATCACTCTGCATTATTATATTTTTATTGTATATATAGGTATTATTTTTTATTATTTTTGCAGTATGTAAACGTCGGAAATAATTCCATCAAAATGTAGGATACGAGTTAAGATGGAATAGAATTGGTACCACAAGGGCGGCCTCCGTAGCGTAATGGCTAAGACGCTGGACTCGCGATACTGAGGTTTCGGGTTCAATTACCAGTGAGAACACAAAATTAAAAAGTGATTTTTCTTGAGCCTGGGTGTTTCAAACGTTGTTCCCCTCTGTAATTGGGCCTCCTGGCCTATTGAGGTGGTTAAATAAATAAATAAAAAAAATGTTATTTGTACAACGGGGATTCTCTATAAATGCTTATTTCATATTAACTGACTGATAAAATTAATCTCGTCTAAGAGTATTTTATCTTGTGTTCCTAGCTACAGAAAATAATATTAAAAGCAAAGACGATGAAGAATGTCGTTGGTTTTAACAAGGTTTGTGTTTATTATGTTAGGGTGCTCTGAAAAATAAATGTATGTACATAAGTTACCTTCATATTTTTAGATAAGAATACAACCTTCAACCCCTTTGACTCGTAAAGTAAACACACATTTTTTTTAACTCAGACTTAATACTTATTAACTCTTTTTTTTTATTAAATAAATAATAAATTTATAATACTACCATTACTTCAATGTACTCTCCCTATATCCGCACCCAATGATGCATAGGCACCGCATTGGCACATCAAGTGCAGTAAATCTTACTTATCTTATTCGACGGGTAACCGCCAAAACTTATTTGTCTTTTTCTGATTTTTGAGATTTAAACAAAGTAATTTACAAACAATATAAAAACCTTTATTTTTTATAATAAACATAATGTCTTTAAATTATAAAACAAAGGTCCACATTTAATAAATAAAATTTATCTTTTACGTATAAACAGCTTCTCATTTTGAAATAGTTTAAAAATGAAATTGAGCCAGGTAGTAAAATGTTTTTTTTTAAATGTATTTGTTTTCAACAACATTTTACTTTTGTACAAATACTTGTAGACAAGGGCTAACATCAGATTTTATTGATATCCCAACAGAGACAGAGAAACTCTGGAAACGAGTGTGGATTATCTAGGCGTTTACAGGGCTTATGACCTGTTATTGGCTGGGTTAAGTGGCCACTTGATGTATTACAACATTCCCCATTCCGCCCATCAGCGGATAACCATACATGACAAATTTTCGTAACATCTAATAGTATGAATTATCATACCACGTTTCACTTTACAGGTGATTTTCTCACTGGTGATATCTGTTGAGAAGATCGTTAAGCATTTTCGGCAATCAATCTTTAATGGTGTAGGTAAGGGTCATCCGAACTTTAATTACTTACTACGCCTGAAAACGTCTGAAGATTTAACTAGTAAATCTTTTTCTCCAGTTTTCAAATACTTGTTGCTTTATATGCTGGGCTAAACCAGTAAATCTTTTTGGGATAACAATCTTTTGAATGTGTACAAATTATTTTGTAGACTATAAAATTATTTTGGATTCACTTTACCCTTCATGAATTAGGCTGATACCAGATTATTACTATGATATCCTCTGTCTCTGTTAGAATTTATATCAATGGTTTATCTGGTATTGGTAAATTCTATTTTTATATTAAACCAATTAAATAATAAATAACATATTTTATTTTCAAATAAATTACAAATGATACAACTAGAGGATGTTTTAAAACGGGCCCTCTAAAGTTAATGCAGCGAGGCAAGGGTCGCGCAAAACAAAAATAAAAGTCATGCTAGTAAAATGCCTTCCTCGGGGCGCCAGTAAAGTGACTAGGATCCTATAAACTAATGGACCCGACAAGATGGCCGCTCTGTGACGTCATCCGTCGAGAGTAATCTAATCTTATTTCTGCAGAAAATTGTGACAGGGTGATGGTTTCTAAAATCGCATTTTGCACCCGTCAATAAAGATAAAATATGGAAGAAACGCTTCGTAAGCGAATGCTTAACATTTTTTTTGCGTTTTTATTGTAAACTCAAGCCAGGAAATTTAATAACTAACTAACTTACTAACCATCACGCCATTTCCCCGTAGGAGTAGGCAGAGAGGATAGAACGCCATACCACTCTGTCCTGACAGACGTCCTTTGCTTCCTCTACGTTAATACATCTTCTCATACACATATTCATTATTCCGACTTTTCACATGACCACTGTTTGCGCCACTTTCTTATAGAAAGTTTTTAAATATATTATTTCTATTTTGTTTATATGTCGTGTGTCTTTTGGTTGATAGATTTGGCCATTAGACGCTTGCTTTGGCGGGAACATGATTTTGGTTCCTGTCACCATTGGCGGCGCAACACGCATGCGCCGACCGAAATAATTAGTCACAAATTGACCACCGAGCGCGAGTGTTTGGTATTGTTTATAACCTCAACTCCGCTCCATTTTTATCATCCAAGGCAGTGAATCTGATAACAATCGCGATCCCCTCCAGTTCCGTGTGTGCCATATGCTCGTAGTGAAAATCCAGCGGCGGCGGCGACTGCGAGGCAATTTATATACCTGTGACAGAAGGACAGTTCCGGTGAGTGCTCTATTTGGTTATATCTTCGACCGGAGACTACTCGCACATTTGCTTTATTATCTCTCATTTCTTTAATCATTGAACCAGTGACCTTCGGGTGAAGCGCTGAGGCTTTCTGTTGGAAGATTGCGCGATCGTCCCCGGGCATATATAAATTGCCTAATCAACCACTTTCAAGTACTTGACGTACTTGGTTATGCCATGTCTTTCTCGGCCTTTCGCGGCTTCTACATCCAGGCACACTTGCATTGAAACTTATTTTAGCCGTTATTTCATCACTCATTCGCTCCACGTGACCAAACCATCGTAAAAGCCCTTTCTTAATTTTGTTCATCTCAGCCTTGCACTCTGCTCTAAATTTAATAACAGTTCAGTTAATTACATTTCAAAACATCCTGGATTTAAGGATTGCATAAATCTGTGGTAAAGGAGAAAAGGTCGTAAGGTGGAAAAATCGATTAAAGTTTGAAATTTGATTGTTTTTTTTATTCAGCTAGGTGAAGGCAGACAAGTAAGCCACAAAAAAATTATTTCTACATTTTTGCTTGTGAACATATAGAGTTAAGTAATTTAACTCGTTCAGAGTTTTAATTACAAAAATAAAGTAATTTGCTAATAAAAACTTAACTTCAATATCAATGCATAGATGGAGCTTTCAACTCGCTGGTGGATGTTTCTCGATTCGTAACATATATACAAAATAAAAATGTTACCTGGTGTGGATTTTCGCTGATAAGCGGAATGGGGAATGTTGTAGTAACTACATAAAGTGGCCACTTAACCCAACCAATGACAGGTCATAAGCCCTGTAAACGCTCGAATATCCATATTCCTGAATTTGGAAAAAAAATTACCTCATCTCTGTAGGGATATAAAATGAAATATATAGAGTTAAGTTACGTAATGCATACAATAAAACGCATTTAGAGTCGATCAAAGCTGTCTCCATCGTACATTACTGTCTTTTGATTATTTATTTATTATTTTCTCATATAAAATAAGAATAATCAACAATAAAAGTGCACTTTAAAACAAAGCGATCAATTTACTTCAGAATTGAATATAGCTTTTCCACAAATAAACTTAAGCTTAAAAGCTCGCCCCGTTTCGGTCGTAAAAGTGTCGTAGTCTATAAAAGTTCATCAATCAGGATTTAGGTCTTAGACCGTGAGAGCTTTCTGGAGCTTATTGCCTCAAAGAATGGAAAAAGGAGGCCATATTTTAAGGATAACAGAAAATATGAAAAGTATCACTGACCTGCTTAAGGAACCTAGGAGCAGATGACACCTGAAATTAAATAAAAACCAATATTAATACATTATTTGGTCACATTATTTTATTTCATCCAATTCGCACACTTCCCTTGCTTTATCTACATTTCATACATCTTCTCACGCACAAGTTTTCCGACTTTTCTTTTGACTCGAGTATTTATTGTACTTGATCATGCCATGTCTTTTTTGGCCTTCCTTGACTTCTACATCGTAAATATTTTACGCTGTTCATTACATCTTCCATTTTATAGGCATGATGCATTTGAATTTATTTATAAATAATGCGTTTGAAAAAAAAACAACACTTATTGATAAAATATTGTTGTTTATGTTCCTCTTTTTCATTTTTAAGAATTGTAGCGATAAATTATCCAACGATAAGATTATTTTCTGCTAAGGGTAATGCGGACTTTATACGGGTCAGAGAACTGCGCAGTTTCTTGATCAGAAAACTGTACAGTTTCTTGGTCAAAAAACTGTGCAGTCTGCCAAAAGACACGCTTAATATGTGTATTTTTTAAGCGCTATTGTAAGTTATTATCGTACGTTTGCTTACAGGAAAATGTTTACATAGCTAATAATGTAAATAGATTATATATTACAATTTGACATCTCAACAGAGACGAGAAGTTTGAAAGGGAATATGGATATCTAGGCGTTTACAGGGCTTATAACCTGTCATTGGCTGGGTTAAGTGGCCACTTGATGTATTACAACATTCCCCATTTCACCTAGTATTTGATATCCATATCTGCCAATATACAGTAAAATGGCGCGACGCTTCACATGCGAACACTCTCTGTCATCCATTGAGAAAATTGCTAAGCATTTTAGCAGAAACCTTTATGATTGCAAGTGAGATTCTTACCGAATTATATCACCTACTAGGAAACGCCTGAAGATAAATCTTCAATTTGTACACTTATAACTTTTACCAGATAATTTTTATAAACAACATTTCTCAACAAGTCTCTGTTGAAATGTCAAATTGTAATTATTAGCCCGTAATGGGTGAAATCCAGTTTTTGTCTACAAGTATTTGGACACACTCAAAATGTTGTTTAGATTATATATTATTTACTTTTTTTAAAAGCTAACGATATATTAATAGATTATTGGTTTTTTAACTTTTTTAAAACCATACAATATACCTATATCAACTTAAACCTTTACATAAAAAAAACATTTACTGTCATGTCAGCCAAACGTTAGGTCGGCCATGTATGTATGAAAACTGTAGTTTTCCATACAGTTTTCGTTTTATACGCGACAGTTTTCGGACAGCACAAGAAACTGTACAGATTACTGTCCCGTATAAAGCTTGCTTAAGAATATAAGGTAGAAACTACAGAACTCTCTGATTAAAATAATAATAAATTAAGCCGATTTTTAAAGCGTTGTTTTTATGAAATAGCCCCTCAGAGACGCTTTATGGCGTTATTGTATTTGGATTTTTTTTTTTTTTAAGTGTAAAATGAACAATCATATAGATCCTCTATCTATTATCATCTTTTACATAACTAGCCTAACTCATTATGAAAAAAACTGTTACAAATTATCGCTTAGCTAAAAACCTACAACAATTAATTATTTGTAAACGCTATATTATTTTTACTGCCTGAAAATCCTTTTTTCATTACTTAAAACGTGTTAGCACGTAGAATAATTTGTTCACAGCAACTCTGACTTTGAAATTCTTAACATGGTCAATTTATTCAATTCAGACTTTTATCTGAAGTGCTACAAGACAGTAGACAATACAAAAAAGTGTCACTTGCTATTCTTTACCGTTAAGTACCTACTTTATCTCGTTTTTCAATGCTGGTTTGGAACATTTGTCCACAACATGAGGTGCTAACGCCACGCACTTATATAGTTTAATTAATTTAAACACACACTTTATTATATTTAATTCCCCCGCCCCTCCCGCTACCTCGGCCCCGTCCCGCCTTCCTCATTACGCGCCAGTAGCGATTTGTTCCCCGCCCGCATACCGCCTCGCAAAACTATCTCACCGCATACCGCCGCGCAAACTACCCCTATCGGCAATTTGTCTTAAAAAACAATTTATTATTGATCATCAGCCAAAAGTGCATCAGTGTTCCCGTTGTTGTACGCCCGCTGGAAAAAGAGAGCAGCCACCTAGCAAAGGTAGGACATTTCACTATCTGGACGTGAATCCTCGAACCTCACCTGGTACCTAAGCCAACCTCAAATCCTCCATGAGGTTTACAAAAAACGGCCATAAAAGGGTATTTTTAAAATCACATTTTATTCTTGCGTTTTCGACAAAATGCATGATTTGATTAAACTATTTATTTTCTTATAATTATTTATGATGATAAGCTTAATGGCTTGGGCTGCCATGCATAAGGTCGTGGGTTCGATGAGTGGTTATGAAACATTCATATCTGATACATTGGACCGGAGCTAAAGCGTAGGACTGATCATCTTGCATTCATGTAACTTTTCATTTAATATTATATGGGCTTTCCTTCTTACTTTTTGCAAATCCCCCAATATTATTTTATCAAACATCCCTCTACTCTTCCTCATCGCTCCTTTCATATTATTTTTATCCATCTTTTCTTGTTATTTTAGGCACTGTGTATGTGTGTATATATTTAACTTCAACTGAAAACCGTTATTGGTCATGCAAATTAATGTTCCAGATCTTATATTATTTTACTCTGTAACGACTATGTTGGTTTTGTAAATAAATAAATAAAAATCAATACAAATATTAAAAAAAACTAATGATCAAGAATCACTGCATCTGGTGTACTTATGCAGTGCCTATGCACCGTTGGGTGTGGGTAAGAGAGAATGGTAGTATTCCTATGCAATCAGATGACGCTGAGCATTAAGCAGAACGAAAGCGAAGAATTTTTATTATAGATTCTAGATTATGTAATGAGCTTAAATCAAAATACCTCTTGACATCTGCTACACGCTTTCAGGAATGAACCCTTGCTACCATTTTGTGAAAATGTCTCCTGGTTCACATTTTCGGGAGCAACAAACCAGAGTGTACCTGAATCTGGTTTAGACTTAACCCTTAACCGCTCGTCGTTCTTCAAAATCACACTTCAGCTCGCAAAGGCGGCTATGTGGCCGTCCACTTAAAATATCCAATAAATAAAAAAATTATCATCATCATGCCATATCCGCTCCCTTTGTGGTGCATAAATATTTTCCACTTAACATAAAAATTCATTGAAAACAATATGTTCTTGACGTTTATAAAAACTAATATTTAAACTAGTCAAAAGAAAAAAAACAGAATATGGTTTGGATTTAATCTCATCTAATAGCGATTTTGTTGACAATTCGTCGGCAGTTTGCTTCAGAGCTGCGGGACGTGGACTTGACTTGGGAGGATGCGCGAGAGCTGGCGGCCGATTGCTTGGCCTGGAGGCAGTTTGTGGATTTCATATGCTCCACATAAGGAGCGGATATGGTATGATGATGATGATGATGAATAGCGATTCCTGTCACATTTACAAGCGCATGTGCGGCACTTATGAAAATAAATAAAAAATATCATTAGAATGAAAGCATATAAGTTCAACGATATTATATTTAGGTATTTACTTGGTATTAAAAAACTAAATCAGCAGAGCAACCAGCCAAAACATAGGTACATGATTAAGACTTAAACCTCCTATGCTAGTGCGGAAATGTTGCCGTCTATTCAAAATAATAAAAGAAGCTGTACTTTAATATAACATTTAATAAACTTTGATGCAACATGGAAATCACATTTTTGTGATTTCAAAATAATAACTGGCACAAAAAGACCAACAATTAAAATGTAACTGATTTTTGCTTATTTTTTTTTTACTTTGCTTGCTATGCTTTTTAAGATTACTTTTTGCTCGTATTGTACACCAATGTAATGATAATGAATCTTGATTGTTTGTTAGTATAAAAAATATCTCTTACAGAATAAAGAAATGTATTTACAAAAATGATAATGAACTTGATTTTTGTTCTAGAAAATTTTTTCAAGTAAAAAAAAATCAATTTAAAAAATATTTAATTTCACAACGTAATATGCTGATCTACTAGTTACAAAGTATTATTTTATACCTCTCGCAAACTTCAGTGCTTTTGTATATTTTTTTTATTGCGGGCAATTTGCCGTCCTGGCGAGCAGATGAAGGTTAAGGTTTTCCACGGCTAGAAATTCCTTCTCGCAGGCCCAAGGAACTTTGGGGATGAAAATAAATCAATTAAACCCCAGCTCAGAATTAATTACACCCCAAACAAGGCCTAAATCTTGGATGAGGCTGTTTAGGAACGAATTTCTAGTGGAGGAAATAGCATCGTTTCTTTCAGGAAAAATTTTCAGTGGAAAATTTATTCATCCCATTAACAATCTTAAAAAAAGCTTCACTCGTGTGAGCGTTTTAGAAGAAATTAAATACGGGTAAGGCGTTTGGCTGCCATGCATAAGGTCACGGGTTCGATTCCCGATGGGGGTGAATATAAATATTATTAGTTTGAATGTGATTGATCAGGATTGACTTATTAATATTTCGTCAGATGTCAATTTGTCCTTTTTGTCCTCTGCCATATCCTCTCCTAGCGGCCGGCAACGAAAACTCGGACAGTCGAGTCATTACCCTCGAACAAAACACATCAGCAACACACAACATAAAATCTAACGATAACATGGGCCGTGCTCTTTATCGTAACGTTATCAAAAATCGTAAAAAACCCAAGTGAAAACCAACAAGTGCAATTTGGAGTGTCGTGCCAAAGGAGAAAACGTAAGTCCCCTTTCCTGTCACTTTCCTGGATTGACATTTGTACTACACGAACATCGCGTATTTTGTCTCCCTATTTCTTCAAAACGTGGTACGAAGGAGCGAGCACCCTGTTTTACAGTCCCAGGGCTATCGGAGGAAAATCGTACAGTGATTTTCACATTAAAAATGTTTTACATTTATGTGATACCTAGCACTGACGCTGAAGCGTAAGACCAATCATCTTGCCTTATGTAACAAGTGATCAAGATTCACTCATTGTAGAGATAGTAGTATGTAAAAAATACATATTACTCTTTGATCTAGAATCTAGACATTTAAAAAAAAAGTTAAAACAATAAGTCATCTTTTGATTAAAGAATACGATATTGTTTTAGTTATTCCATTCTATAAAGACTGCACGTGAGGCCAGCTTTAGAAGGTTTGATGTTTTTAAAATTATATTAAGTATTCAGTTCAGGACGACTGTCATATCGATTCAATAAGATTTATTGTTGGTATCATAAAGTCCGATTAAAAAATATATAATAATATGTAAAAAAGGAGGATTTTCATTCGTTGAGCGTAGTGATAGTCCATGCTCAGAAAGGTGAGTTTGTATTTTATCTTAATTTTCATAATTATCATTTTGATTGTAAATAAATTTTAATATTTAAAAAAATTATGATGTTTTTTTTCTCGGTTATTAGGCCTCAGCTTTAGTGAGCTGGTTGAATAAAAATAACAATAAAAATTCATAAGATAAGCATTATCGACAAAATTAAGAAAGGGTTTTTACGATGGTTTGGTCATGTGGAGCAAATGAATGATGAAAGAACGGCTAAATGAAGTTTAAATGCAAGTGTGCCTAGATGTAGAAGCCGAGGAAGGCCGAAAAAGACATGGCATGACCAAGTACGATAAGTACTTGAATGTGGACATGTATAAAGTCGGAATAATCAGCGTGTGTGCATGAGAAAATGAATGAATGTAGGGGAAGCAAAGGAAGTATGTCAGGACAGAATGGTATGGCGTTCTATCCTCTCTGCCTACCCCTATGGGGAAATGGCGTGATAGTTAGTTAGTTAGTTAGTTTAATTAATTTAGAACAAAAAATATGATAATCAAGCTACTTAGCAAAATACACAAATAAATCAATAATGAAAAAACTTAAAAAATGGAGTAAGAGAGAAAAATGAATAAGTAAGTTAGATCCATAAAAATTGTTATACACAGAAATAAAGTCTAGTGAGAAAAACATTGTGGGGAAGCAAAGGAAGTATGTCAGGACAGAATGGTATGGCGTTCTATCCTCTCTGCCTACCCCTATGGGAAATGGCGTGATGGTTAGTTAGTTTAGTTAGTTACAATAAAAATTCCACCAGTTTTTTTAAATGTAAACAAACAATTTTTTTGCCGTTGCAACTAAGTTTAAATTATATATTTTTATTGACCTCATAACCCTTTATTAAAATTTTTCAAAATGTACAGATTTCTTGTCACACCAATTATTATTTGAGACGTAGCTGATGAAGGGTTAAATAGGTACCCATTCCATCCAAATTTAGGATTTAATATTTAGCTTTGACTTCTGATTGATCTTTAATTTTATGTACATACTAACCCTAATGCCATGTAAATACATAATATATTATGTATATTGTTTATATACCAACGTTAACTAGGTGAATTACGTCTTGTCTATTTAGGTTGAAATTGGCTTAGTAATGATTCATGAACTTGACTGATGTTCAACCGCCGTCTATTTACACTGAAAATTAAACTCCGCTTACTTAAGATAGTCGTTAAAACGTCAAGTAGTTTTCTGGGCCTAATCAGTTAAATCAGTAAAAATATTAATTACTAAAAAGTTTTTTTTTTGGCCATCTTACGGATGTGCTCGGCGGAGCTGATGGATGCGGGCCTGACGTGGGAGAAGGCGAGAGAGCTGGCTGGTGACAGGGTCTCCTGGAGGGATCTAGTGATGTTCACATGCTCCACGTAGGACGAACATGGTGAAAGAAGAGATGAATAAGAATTGCAAAGAAGAGTACTGCAAAAAAGTGCGTTAAAAGTTGGGTTTGTAGATGGAGTAAATTTTTATATGAAATAAATCATTTAATTACATAAAAATGAACTGCTAGATTCACCCTTAGGCAAAATCCTACCGAAAATTCCAAAATATTTTGTACCAAACTATTAACAACCTTGTATGGAGTTGTAATTTCTATTAATTATTTATGTTTTTTTCCCGGAAAGATATTGAAGAAAGCGTGTTATTTAAAATATTAAACTGTGACGCTATTAATAAAACTAGAATTTCATTAAAAAACTGCAGAATTTTTAATGTTGGCTTCAGATAAAACCTAAAGAGAGGAATTGATGTCGGACCCTTTTACTGGCTCCAATTCTTTAAAGCTAAAAACTGCTATCGTCTTCAGACACAAAATCACTTTTTTATATCAAACAATATCCCTCTGGTTGATAAAACATTTTAAGATCAAACGTTATTTCAACAATAATTTTCATCCGACCAGAAATGCTAATCGAGACTGTAAACCATCACGATAAGCATCCCTAAAGACTTAAAATTCACAATAAAAGCGTTTCATTCCCAAGAAGAAAGATTCAGTAAATGTCTTTTATGCTGGAAATGATGAAAACAAGTTCATCAAAGTCACTTGATGTTTTATTTTCTCTATCGAAAACGAGAGTTTGTCAATAAAGAAAAAAGTCATAAAGAAAAAAAGTCATAGACAAGGAGGGACAAAAGGAATCATCCTTTTGTCATTGTATTAACATCAAACTGATTTTTTCAAAGGTTTTGTTCGAGGAAGAATATCTTTAGACAATAAAATAAAATAAATGTGGATATTTTGTGAATACTTTTAGACTCAACTAATTGATAAGTAAAATAAAAATTGTATTTTAAAAGCATGCTCCACCACGTGACACGCGGCCGCTTTCCCATAAAAACGTACTCCACGATTTTCTCCCTGGAACTTAACATTAGAACAACGATTTTTCCACTTTATTGCCTTATTTTTTTATTAATTTATTTATCTCCTTTGCCAATAAAATATCCAAAAAATAATTCAATGCAAACACGCATCTGGTTTATATCTAAAATGTGTGAATAGATCATTGCTCTAATGTTAATTCCAGAAAAAAAATCGAGGAATACGTTTGTATGCGAAGCAGCTGCGAGTCACGTGGTAAAGTATGTTCTTTATGATGTTTGAATGTCATCTTCTGCTAGGCAAATGTAACGTGTTGGTAAACAAATGTTGTATTTTGATATTTGAATATTTTTATTTTACGTGGTTTTTGCAATTTTTTTATGAAAATTTATTAATTTTATTCCGATATTACTTTACTAATTCCCTTATCCGCACCCAATGGTGCATAGGGCACTGCATTGGTACACCAAGTGCAGTGTATCTTGATCATTTTATTACACGAAGGCAAGATGATCAGTCTTACGCTTCCGTCCGCCTCGTAGCATAGTGGTAGCGCATTTGACTACCGTGCCTGAGGTCGCGGGTTCGAATCCCGTAGGGGTCAACTTGAAATATTTATTTACATGAAATTATCATATTAATATTTCATGTGTGATACCATGTGTAAGCGTATTCCGATATAATGCACAAGAACTGGTGCCAACAGCTTGCCTTGGAGGCAGTTTGTGGAATCCATATGCTTCACTCAATTAGGCTAGATCTCGTCTCGAGAGTTTCCTTAATTTTGTCTTAGCTTTATGTATTTTAATAATATTTCTTTACCTACCCTGCTACTTGTTTTTTTATGTTTATAATATTATGTTATTATGTTTTAATGGACCTTAAAGTAAATAAATAAAATTACGAGCACACAAAGGGAGTAGATATCTTTCTCAAAATTATTAAAAAAACATTTTGAGCGATAGTGAATTGTTAATAGTTATTATTTTTACGTTGAAATTAATTAAATTCTTCTTCAAATTTCAAAGTTTTGATAAAAGACCCTGCATAGAAAATTCGCCGACATAATGGGTTATTCGTATTAAAACTTCAGTAAGCGGTTGCAAGCTGTCACAGTTAGAACATGTTAGAATGTTTGGGAACAATGTTTCCTGTAAATGTTACAAACTGGCATCCTAGAACATCCGAACTTAGTTCTGAAAATGTTCTGCTCTTCGCAAAAACCGTCATACTCTGTTATTATGGCATAAAAGACGTTTGAACTAGAGAAGTCGCTGCAGTTTTAGAAGCAGATAGAAAAGATGCACTTTTTGTTATTATGGAGTAACAACGGACAAACTTTGATATTAACTAACTATTTTTAAAGGAATGGGTACCTTTTAAACCCTTCATCGGCTACGTGTCAAACAATTTGTATGACAAAAAATCTGTACATTTTGAAAATTTTTAATAAAGGGTTATGAGGTCAATAAAAATATATAATTTAAACTTAGTTGCGACGGCTAAAAAAATGTTTATTTACATAAAAAAAAACTATGCAAACTAAAATTTGCCTTTGAAGGGTGGAATTTTTATTGTAACTAACTAAACTAACTAAACATCACGCCATTTCCCCGTAAGGGTAGGCAGAGAGGATAGAACGCCACACCACTCTGTCCTGGCATACTTCTCTTGCTTCCTCCACATTCATACATATTCTCATGCACGCACGTCGATTATTCCGACTTCTTACATGCCCACTTTCAAGCACTTGTTTTACTTGATCATGCCATGTCTTTCTCGGCCTTCCTCGACTTCTACATCCAGGGACAGTCGCATCATATATTTGTTTAGCCGTTCTTTCATCATCCATTCGCTCTACTTGACCGAACCAACGTAAAAGACCTTTCTTAATTTTGTCGATAATGCTTATCTCAGCCTTGCATTCTGCTCTTATTTCAACATTAGTGCACCTATCATACATAGTTTTACCACACATTCGCCTGAGAGATCGCATTTCAACTGCATTCAATCTACTTTTATCCTTATTTTTCCAACTCCATACTTCGCTTCCATACATAAGGGTTGGTACCAGAACTCCATTATGCACTGCCAATTTAGCCTCTTTTGATAAGCACCTATTAGGTATTAATAATACCGACTTTAAGGCACCATTAATTCTGTTACCGGCACTAACCCTCCTTTCAATGTCGTTATCCATATTTTCATCACTAGTGAACATGCTTCCCAGATATACAAATTCTTCCAACTTTGATATTCATTTGGGATATTGAAAAAATACAACTTTATTAAGGATCTATTTTATATATACCTAATTTAAGGTTTAATAGGGTGTCCAAGAATACGAATATCCAAATTACAAGGACTAAAAATAATTTCATTCATTTTATTTTATTTTCCATACAGTTATGAACATACGTACAAATAATGTAAAAACGACCGCATGCTACCGCGCATGAGGTCGCGGGTTCGGATCCTGCAGGTGATAAGCATGAAATATTTATCTACATGTGATTTTCATATCAATATTTCATGTACTGAAGCGAAAGATTGATCATTCTATCTTTCTGTGATAAAATGATCAAGATACACTGCACTTGGTGTACCAATGCAGTGCCCTATGTACCATTGTACCAGTAGTAGTAGTAGTAGTAATATTATACTTAAGTATGTATGATAGGTGTACAAATGTCGAAATTACAGCAGAGTGCCAGGCTGAGATAAGCATTATCGACAAAATTAAGAAAGGGCTTTTCGATGGTTTGGTCATGTGGAGCGAATGAGTGATGAAAGAACGGCTAAAAGAAGTTTAAATGCAAGTGTGCCTAGATGTAGAAGCCGAGGAAGGCCGAAAAAGACATGGCATGACCAAGTACGACAAGTACTTGAAAGTGGACATGCCGTGAAAAGTAAAAAGCCGGAATAATCGGCGTATGTGCATGAGAATATGAATGAATGTAGGGGAAGCAAAGGAGTATGTCAGGACAGAGTGGTATGGCGTTCTATCCTCTCTGCTTACCCCTACGGGTATTTTTATCACACTAACAATCTTAAAATCGCGGTTTAGCTTGTTGAAAAAATCGGTAGAGTTGGCTGGACTGAAAAAAGACTCAATAGTCTTTAAAACAGTCTAGGGAAAGGGGGGCTTTCATTCACCCCTACGGGAAAATGGCGTGATGGTAAGTTAGCTCACTGTCATTAGCTTTGAAGTCCCCTAAGCTTTAAGATAACCTTATTCCCTTCCAAAACTCTTTGTTTCTGTTAAAATTAACAATTTATATTAATTTATTCATCATATATCAAATATGCCTTCTGATGTGATCAGGTAAAATATGTCTACAATATAACTTACTGATGTGGTGAAAGATTAATAATTTAGGGTTGGTATACAATCAAACCACAATATCGGTATCTGACCGCATATAATATATTTTGCTAATTTAGCATATTGCCTCACCAGAGACTTTACGGTGTAATATATCTTTATAATCATACATTACCTTTCAACCCTATCACCCAAATATTAAATAATTTTCCCATGTTGCTAAGCCATTCCATCTTAACCTGTCACAGAAGGCTTTCATAGGAAAACAAGACCTGTAATGACCCTAGATTAAGCTGAGCAAGTTAATTTTGGAATAAAGTATTATTTTACATTGTTTTTTCGAGTCAAAACATTTTTTTTAAAATGCATCTTTAAAATACTAACACGCATATCTGAAAGTTTTATCCGTGACAGGCAAACATACTTAAGTATGTGGCGGTACGTTATCATACGAAGAAGACTTACGAAAAGCGCCGACGAGGGATGAAGAGCGTACTATTACTCCGTAGAATAAATGCTTATTACTAAAAAAACTAAGGGTTGGTTAAAAGATATTGCTTAAAATTTTTTTTATTTTTTTTTTTTCCTATTTTTTGGCACAGTTATTGCCGACAGTAGGAAAGTTTCCCCTTAAAATGAAAACGTTTTTTTAAAGGTACTATAAAAAAGTTAGTTTTTCACAAACCTTATTTTATGTATTTAATTTTTATAAGTATCCCGGTCATAATTTTCACAATGGATGACCTTGTGAGAATCCCTATAGAGCTTCTGCGTGCTTTGCGATAAGCTTACGGAAAATCTTTATATCCCCGTTAGGAGAAAATCCCTTTGTATTTTATACCATCACATCCCTATTGACGCATTGTGCTGTGAAAATACATAGAGTTTTTTAAAACTGAAAAACATTTAAAATAAATTAAATACAGAAGGGATTACCATTCCATTTACAAATTAATATAATAAATACTGGATATTAGTACTACTACTCCCTTACATAGGGGACTGCATTGGTACACCAAGGGCAGTGTATCTTGATAATTTTATTACATGAAGGTAGGATGATCAGTCTTACACTTCAGTACCATTCCAAGGTAACATTTTCATCAGACATTTTCCTGTCAATTTATATGCCCAATGATAATATAAAATCTCTGATAACCGAGAGCTTTTTTTTTTTTTTTTTTATTAATATTTATTTATTCAGTACATTCGAATTTACAAAGCTTAAAATAACACAATAATTTTACAAACTAATCTTAACGCTCTACCTCACCAATAAAAAAGACAAGCTCTTGTGCTTGGTGAGGGGGGTTACGCTAAAAGTACATAATATAAGTAGTAATCATAGTAAAGTAGGTAGTATAAGGTATAATGGTAAGTAGTAAATATAAGTAGTACAATAAGGTAAAATATAAGTAGTAATCATTGTTAGGAAAATTAAAAAAAATAAATCTAAGTACTAAGATATGCAAAATAAACAATTAAGTTAGCAAAAGTTACTGATTATAGTTGTTTAAAATAAATGTGTTTTTTTAGTTTAAATTTAAATTTCTTAGACATTAATAATTTTTAGTTCATTGGGCAATTCATTAAAAATACATGATTCCCTTATATAGGAAAGTATTTTCGAAATGCTCAATTGGATGATTCTGTCAACCTAAAAGAAAATAAGCCTTTACGTTGTACGTGATCAAAGAACAATGTACACAATAACCAAAGCAAATACAAAAATCTGGGCATGAATGAAGGCTTAGTTAGCTCGTTATTCATCCCCACGTAGAAAATGCTTTAGTGGTTGCACAATTCCAGCGTTTATTAATGTGTTTACATTGTTTCCAGGTCCTGCAACAATTTTCAGGAATTTTCAGTAATTTAGGAATGCAAGCGTTACGCTGGTTAAAAGGATTATATTGTTCAGATAAAAATGCTGTTCTAAAATTTTTATTATGATAATAATTATCTTTTGGTATCTAAAATAAGCTAAAAATAATGTTAAGCCTAAAAATTCTCACCTTAAATGCAAAATTAGACATATTAAATAAAGTTTAAATTTATAACAACGAGTCAAGATGTAGTTTTACACTTTTTTTTAAATATACAGCTTTTGTTCCGGAAAAATATTGTAACATCAAAATAGATGATAAATTATTAACAAAATTACGTATTTTTTTATTCTTAAGAGATCGTTTGACCTATCAAAACACTGGCAAGTCGATAAAATGTAGGAATATTTATTTTTTATTTCTTTATTAACACGTATTAGTTATTAAGTAAGTACGTTTTTTGTTTCTGAAAATAAATTTTAAACGAAGATCATAATTTATATTTTATATGTGATAACTTGGACTGATACTGAAGCGTAAGACTGATCGTCCTACCTGCAGGTAATAAAATGATCAAAAGACACTGCACTCGGTGTACCAATGAAGTACCCTATGCACCATTGGGTGCGGATAAGGGAATGTGGTAGTAGTATTTATATAAAAAATCGTAGTTTATTTTTGGGACAGTATTTTAAATTGGCAATAAGTAAATACAAGTTAAAGGCTTCTCAAAACATCGTACGCAATTGGCGAAGGCTTTTTAGTTTAATGGAGAGAATGAAAATAAAAATGTGAAGCGATTTTCTCTATATTGCCTTCCTCGGTGCGTTACGCTCGTTACGTTTATAGGTCCCGATCACGTCGTCTAAGGTTAAGTCCTGGAGACAGTTTTATTTTTCAATAAATAAAACAGAACCAATACGATCAATCAATGTCGCATTTATACAACGAAACGCCATGCATTATTTATTTGATTAAAAAACACGATACATAAAGCTTCACATATATAACATGATTTATTATTAATACTACTAGGCTTTACAATTTTTTTACGTCAGCCAATTAATTTTCTAATTCTAACACATCTAATCGCATTTGAACTAAGAGTCTTTAATAAAGCACATTTCAACCCTAAGGGGTTATATAAGTACAATAAAATTGACAGTAAAAGTAGATTTATTTGTAAATATTCCTTCTTATTAAAAGAGAACATGATTAGAACTATTATTATTAATGGGGATAAATATGTGTAAATCGCACATTGGAAAGAATAGGGCCACAAGTGCCAATTTTTGGTGAATTGACTTAAGTATGCCATTCGATGGAAAATTGAACGTTCAAATTAAAAAAATAGGGTCCCCTGAGCTAAATGTTATAGAAAGTGCCTTAAATCAGATGCGTCTTTTTTTAAATCAGCAAGTTAAATCAATAAGGCCACAACTGATATAAGGTCATATTGCAGTTGTCCCCTTATTGATTTAACTTTTACTTTCCAAACGCTAATCGCAAAATATTTGTTTTTATTATATGGCCACAGGTGTTAATTTGTAAAGTTTTAAAGTTCAATTTAAGTACTAAATAATGTATAAAAATTATAAGCGTCAGATAAAAAATCGATTAACAGGGATTTTTTCATTCATTCAACATTCAAATGCTGTTTACTCGAAATTCATAAATTTTTACTTGTGGGCCCTATTCTTTACAATGTGCGATATAATTTTCTTCTATACTATTTTATACTCGATTTGTTTTTTTATGCTTCTTTTCTTTAAAAATAATACTTATTATTTTCATTACATGATTAGGAATACGTATACCTACATATATTTCTCTTCTTTATTATTTGGTATTAATTTATTTATCATGTTAAATTTCTACTGTTTTTATTATTTTACCTTCATCGTCTCTTACTTTTAAGTACTTTTACGAGTATGTGCCGAGTTTGTAATACATAATGTTTGAAAATTTCTAAATATTTACATTATGTAATATTATTGTAAATTTTAATATGCATTTTTTAAATATAACTGGATCATTTACACATATGATTATTCTGTGTATAGACAGAATAAACAAACATATTAAATAAATTTTAACAAAATGAAAATAAAGGAACCCGAACGTACAAATAATTGCAGATAATAAATATTTTTTGTCACATTACATTGCATTATACATTTTATAAATAAGTTTATACTAAATTCACTAAAATAGTGTATTACTTTATGTAGACAGTAAGATTAAACAAATAAATTAAAAAGTTCTAAATACGGGGCACCCTAGTTAGGACCAATTTTATCGAAACCATTTGTAATTTAAAAAAGCATTTATTAAATTAAATCTCATTACTTCTAACAGTATCTTCGATCGAGCAAAAAAAATTTAACAGATTTTCCAACAGTTCATAATAGAGTTCTGGTATGGAGTTGAAAAAAGAAGGACGAAAGTGGATTGAATGCAGTTGAAGTGCAATTTCTCAGACGAATGTGTGGTAAAACTATGTATGATAGGTGCACTAATGTCGAAATTAGAGCAGAATGTAAGGCTAAGATAAGCATTATCGACAAAATTAATAAAGGTCTCTTCCGATGGTTCGGTCATGTATGGCGAATGGATAATGAAAGAACGGCTAAAAGAATATACAGGGTGTAACAAAACTCGATGTACAACCCGAAAACTGGTGAATCTAGATCGTATTTGGAGACGATTGTGTAATATGACTTTTTAATCTGAGCTAGAAAAAAAAAAAATTTTTTCTTCTCACAAAAGTTTTCTAAGTATGGCAGAATAAGTAAAATTGGTAAATTTTTTATTACAACGCGTTTTTAAATTTTGTTTTCTTTATGGATAGTATTCATTTGACTAAATACATGATATTTAATAACATTTTTCTTCATACTCAATTTTCTCGAAAACCAAGGGTCAAATCAATAAAGTTTATTCTACAAAATCGACTTCAAATATTATGTAGATTCACTGGTTTCCCGCTTGTACATCGAGTTTTGATACGCCCTGTATAATGCAGCTGCGCCTGGATGTAGAAGCCAAGGAAGGCCGAGAAAGACATGGCATGATCAAGTAACACAAGTGCTAGAAAGTGGGCATGTAAGAAGTCGGAATAATCAACGCGCGTGCATGAGAAGATGTATGAAAGTGGAGGAAGCGAGAGAAGTATGCCAGGACACGGTGGTGTGGCGTTCTATCCTCTCTGCCTACTGGAAATGGCGTGATGGTTAGTTAGTTAGTATGTTCCTATGAAATGGATTACGATTTCTATTGGTATTCAGAGCAAGAATTCTTGAGGGGATAAAGCTACCGTGACCCTCTTTTATACCCCAATGTAGTACATATGATACCATAGCCGAGAATCATTTCTCTTGCAATATTCATCACAGTACTTTGTGTATTGTACAATATATGTAGCACAATACAAATAGCGTGTTATTGGCATCCATATTAATAACATGTGTCTGGTTATTGGCAATATTATTCATACAGCTAGACTAACTAAACATTGTTACTGGTACGATTATTCAGAATTGTTGCGAATGCAACGCATGTGTCAAAAACATGATTGTAGACCATGAACTGTTCTTTTAAACAACTTAATATAGTATCGGCCAATTTAAGCTCCAAATAAATAGTGGAACTATAATAGATGAAATACTGATAGTGGAAAATTGAACGCATTTTACACTAGGTATATTATTTATATTATGTAAGAATACGATATTTCATTTCTGTATAAATACATTGATTACTGCGTTTTGAGTATGGTACTTACTTTATTTTTATATTCATATCTTGCTCACTTCATTTCTCTGAATCTCATTTACTTTGTTTCTATGTATCTAACTTACTTACTTCATTTCTATGTAACATGCTTACTTTATTTCCATGTATCTATCTTACTTCTTACTTACTTCATTTCCATGTAACTTGCTCACTTTATTTACATGTATCTATCTTACTTCCTTCATTTCCATTTCATTTCCATGTATCTCACTTCTTTTTTGTGTATCTTGTTTACTTCATTTATGCCTCTTGCTCATTTTATGTAATAAAATACAAACATTTCTTATTAAAAGTATTATTTTTATAAAATATGAATATGTACCTATGTATTAATGCATTCTTCACTGAGAAACCCCATCGTTTAATATTCACGTAGAAACTCTCCAGGCGTTAGTGAACCTAGTTGAAAAATCGACATTAAGTACCTACCTACCTTTTACTACCAAAACTAAAAAAAATTACCTATTTTAGTGTTTTCATACATGGTTTACTAACTTTTCAGTAGACATTTGTATGCAGATAAAGGGGGGTTCATTACGGTTTCAAGCCCGTACATTTCCCGAGCTTTTTACGTTGGATTCCACCTAAGATAACCCCCGCCGGGAGCTTTAGTACACCTAAGTGTATCTTTTGTGTAAGTTGTAATTAAAGTTTTAGCCTGCATTGAATAAACTGGGCTAATTACTGCACACACAAACACACGTGTACTAATAGATACGTACAGATGTTAAAATGCACGCTAAAAAGGGTACGTACGAATAGATACAGGATGTTTTATATTGTTGG
Organism: Micrasema minimum; assembly: GCA_022494985.1. Taxonomy (NCBI): domain Eukaryota; kingdom Metazoa; phylum Arthropoda; class Insecta; order Trichoptera; family Brachycentridae; genus Micrasema; species Micrasema minimum. The sequence goes on from JAGVSP010000765.1 coordinate 36,930, forward strand.
AATGAGAAATAAATGTTTTTAAATATGTTTTTGAGCAACATTTTGAGTGTGTCCAAATACTTGTAGACAAAAACTGGATTTCACCCATTACGGGCTAATAATTACAATTTGACATCTCAACAGAGACGAGAAGTTTGGAAGGGAATATGGATATCTAGGCGTTTACAGGGCTTATGACCTGTCATTGGCTGGATTAAGTGGCCACTTGATGTATTACAACATTCCCCATTTCACCTAGTATTAGATATCCAAATCTGCCAATAATCACAACTTGTATATATATACAGTGAAACGGCGCGACGCTTCACATGTGAACACTCTCTGTGATCCTGTACATATAGATGTTCTGATAATTGGCAGATATGGATATCAAATACTAGGTGAAATGGGGAATGTTGTAAAACATCAAGTGGCCACTTAACCCAGCCAATGACAGGTAATAAGCCCTGTAAACGCCTAGATATCCATATTCTCTTCCAAACTTCTCGTCTCTGTTGAGATGTCAAATATTTTTGAGATTTATAAATGCAATAAAAATTGTATAAAATATATAAAATCAGACACTTTTTTCTATAATTTTTTCAAATACAATTTGCTGCTTAACTAAACCATTGTCATTACTAATGTTTTTTAATGTTTGATTATTATATTTGTATATACTCGTATATCTAATGCCCACTCAACTCAACTGATGACAGGTCATAATATGCCCAGTAAACGCCTAGATGATCCATATTCGTTTTTCATTTTCTCTATTTTTGTTGAGAGGTATGATTAACGCGAGCCCGTCATGTGTATAACCCAGTGTTCATCTACGAGTATTTGTACACATTCAGCATTTTGTAAAAATATAAATGTCATGCGTACTGGAAATTTTAATTTTAAATTATTGGTTTTTTATCTTCTAGCACACCGTTTGAAAATATTTATAATAACTAGAATAGTTTTTTAAAGTTTAATATATTTACTTTTGTAAAACACCGTATACCACCTGTAAAAGTTTCTTTAACTCTCGCATTTATTTAAACTGGGCTCATTGTTTTAAAGCTTTTAAAGATTAAACTTTTTTAAGCTCACCTGTATTAAGGCTTTTTTTTTTTTTCTAGGGAATTAAAGCCCTTTAACGTTTTTTTATTAAAACATTTAGCTCATACTACGTGCACTTTTAACACCACAAATTTAATTGAAATTTTTATTGACATTTTTTTCAAAAAGTAAATTTATCTTAAGAAAAATTCAAGCCACAATGTTTCAAAAAAGTATACCAAAAAAGTTATAGTAAATATTTGGTTATTTATATATTTTACACTATTTTACCTAATCCACACCTTCGGAGCATATAATAAATTAAATAAATAAAAGAGGATTAAGCTTACTACAAATTTAAATTAACTAACTAACTAACCATCACGCTATTTCCCCGTAGGAGTAGGCAGAGAGATTAGAATGCCATACCACTCTGTCCTGACATACTTGCTTTGCTTTCTCTACATTCATACATCTTCTCATACTTGTCGTACTTGGTCATGATTTGTCTTTCTCGGCCTTCTTCGGCTTCGACATCCAGGCACACTTGCATCTTTTAGCCGTTCTTTCATCACTCATTCGCTTCACATGACGAAACCATCGTAAAAGCCCTTTCTAAATTTTGTCGATAATACTTATCTCAGCCTTGCACTCTGCTCTAATTTTGCCATAAGTACACCTATCATACATAGTCTTACCACACATTTGCCTGGGAGATCGCATTTCAACAGCATTCAGTATACTTTCGTCCTTCTTTTCCAACTCCACAAAAATTATATTTAAACGCTCGAATATCCATATTCCTGAATTTGAAAAAATTCTACCTCATCTCTGTAGGGATATAAATAAAAATATATACCTACTCCCCTTGAGAGAAAATCCGGATTTGTGTGCAAGTATTTGAACACGACCCAAAATGTTGTATCTGGTCTAAAAATAAGTAAAATAAATTGCAGAGTCATCTGCAGGCGATTACTAGTACTTAATTTAACTCGTCAGAAGAGTCTTAACTACATAAAAATAAATTAATCTGCTAATAAAATACTTAACTTCAATATCAATGCATAGATGGCGCGTTCAACTCGCTGGTGGATGATTCTTGATTCGTAGCATAAATACAAAATCAAAAATGTTACCTGGTGTGGATATTCGCTAATAAGCGGAATGGGGAATGTTGTAGTACCTACATAAAGTGGCAACTTAACCCAGCCCAGACAGCCCTGTAAACGCTCCGTAAATATTCCTGAATTTGAAAAAATTCTACCTCATCTCTGTAGGGATATAAATAAAAATATTAATAATATTTAACTTTATAGCGTTACTGTTTATGGAAATAAAACATTATTCTTTAACCCATTCGAATAAAGAATCATTTTGGCTTAAACTTTAATCAAATTAATGATGAGCTAAAAGGACGACTTCGGTGTACTTATAAATCCACGAGAAACAGCATCTTGTATAAATACCTCGTTTAATTAGTGCGGCTAAAGGCGAGAGAAATATAATATTATATGTTATTCAGGAAATAACCTGAGACCAAATTTCAGTTTAACACCAAGCCAAACGTAAAACTTAAAGGTTGTTTAAGAAACTTGAAAGGCAGAGGGTATTAATTAAAAATACCATGGCTTGTCGCGTGTTTATAGACACCTCTATTAAATTCAACCCTCTACCGCTCGCTGAAACGGCAAATTGACCGTCATTTTAAATTTACAACAACTACTTCTTTCCCTTATGTGCACGCAATGGTGCATAGGGCATTGCATTGGTACACCATGTGCTGTGTATCTTGATCATTTTATTACATGAAGGTAGGATGATCAGTTTTACGCTTCAGTACCAGTCCAAGGTATAACACATGTAATATTATTTACATGTGATTGTCCACTTTAGGACCATATGCACTGAAACAACTTAAACTTCATTATTCAATTTTGTTGAATCTTGTACCCTTAAAAACGACACACGTGTTGTCCCGAAGCCGGTCGGGAGTTTGATTAATAAAAAAATAGCTGAAAACAAAAATTGTTCATGTACATAGTCTAACATAATATATGTCATTTTCATGTAAATAATTTAACATAATATTATATGTCATTTTCATGTAAATAGTTTAACATAATGTATATCATTGTCATGTAAATAGTTTAACATAATATATGTCATTTTCATATAAATAGTTTAACATAATATATTATGTCATTTTCAAGTAAATAGTTTAACATAATAATGCATAGATGGAGCTTTTAACGCGCTGGTGAATGATTCTCGATTCGTAACATATATACAAAATCAAAAATGTTACCTGGTGTGGATATTCGCTAATAAGCGGATTGGGGAATGTTGTAGTAAATAAAGTGGCCACTAAACCCAGCCAATGACAGGTCATAAGCCCTGTAAGCGCTCGAATATCCATATTCCTGAATTTGAAAGAATTCTACCTCATCTCTGTAGGGATATATACAATGAAAATAATATATGTCTGTTTTATTGTCGGCCAAATTGCCGTCCTATCGATCAAGTTTGAGATGTACAAGCGGACGTAGGTTTGACTGGAACATCAAAAATGTGGGACGTTTTTAGTATCCAGGGGGTTCTGGCGGTAATTTTGCCGCTGATTACGGCGTTGATTAGGGATAATTAAAGAGTAAAGCGGAATAATAACCGCTGCCATTATTATAGTTCTGTATGAAATCTGTCCGATTACTTTGCATACGTGCGCATCCATGAATGAGAGGTAATTATAGGGCCAGTGCGTGTCAGGCGTGTTATAAATTTTTGACATAAATTAAAAACTAATTACTTAACATGCAATTTTTATGTAGGTTTGCTCAAAAGAATTAAAAATACCGCTCTTAATTTATGTACACCGACTTAACTTCATTAAACAATATGAATGAAATTTTCACATAAATTACTTATTTATTTATTTATTAAAAAATTTGTTGGACTTGATGCTTATAACGAGATTTAGTAAAACACAATATAAGATTTATAAATGTTGTACTTGTCTCTTGTATACGTTTATTGCACAGATAAAGTTATTACATAGATAAAGTAGAAGATGAATAAACCATAGAAGTAAATGGGTAGGAACTGAGCGTGTTCACTGTTTCATTCCAACACTCCCCCTCACGCTTAGTATTCGTCGTATACCACTAGGCCAAGCTCTTCAGCGGCCACTTCGTGTCTTGGGTGTGGGAGCGCCTTTGTAAATATATCTGCTTCGAGGTTTTTGCTGCCCTTGTAGGTGAGCTCCACTACTTCCTGTTCCACAACTTCCTTTATGAAGTGTTCCCTTATGTTGATATGCTTGCTCTTTCGATTTATGATGGGGTTTTTCGCCAAGTGCTGACCGTTTCCGTCAGTGCCATGTACTCAGCTTCAGCTGTTGAGAGTGCTATTGTTCTTTGCTTCCTTGATTCCCAAGTGACCATAGCACCACCATACTTGAAACAGTATCCAGTGAAAGATCTGCGGTCGATTTCACAACTGGCCCAATCTGCATCAGAGAAGCCCTTGTAAAGGTAAGTTATTTTTCTTATATGTCAAACACAAGTTTTTGGTTTTCTTCAAATAACGTAACACTCGTTTTGCACATTTGAAATGTTCTTTCATTGTAATTATTATTAAATTGACTTAAGTAACACGTGGAATACATTATATCTGGTCTGGTTGCTATAGCTAGGTACATTTAAAGATCCTATAAATATTTTGATAGGGTAATTCAGTTGTAATTGGTGTTTTTTCTAGCTTCAATCCATGTATCATAGGTGTATTTGCAGTATTACAATCTTCCATATTAAACTTTTTAAGTAAACTTTATATATAATGCTTTTGACTTGCAAGAATTTGGTTTTCTTGACATTCAAAAAATTAATACCTAAACAGTATTTTAATGCACCTAAATCTTTCATTTCAAATTTTTTTCATAAGAGTTTCTTTTTATCATTTTCATTTGTTTTTCATTTGAATATGTAATTATCAAATCGTCTACGTATATGTTGATAATAATTTTATCTCCCCCTTTTGTGTATATATATAAACACAAGGATCTGCGGTGGATGGTATAAAAACCCATGTCCTTTAAAGTATTACTAAGTTTATTAAACCACTCCCCTTCCGGATTGTTTTAAGCCATATATCGCTTTTATTAATTTGCAAACTTTTTCTTTTCCAGGTTTTCGAATATCTTCTAGCATATTTCGAGTCTTGATATATAAAGTGGTATCTTCTTTTGTACTTTCTTCAACCATAATGTCACATAGATATTTTTCTAAATTTTTTTGGTTTTTCCATGAATATCTCTTCTTTCAATTCACCATTTAGGTACGCCGTTTTTTACGTCTAATTGGATGATTTTTAAATTTTGTTCTACAGCCATGGCCAAAATGGATCTTATTGATTTAAGTTTAGTGACGGGAGCAAATGTTTCAATTATAATCAATGCCACATATTTGTGAGAAACCGCGGGCTACTAACCTCGCCTTTTTTCTCTCTATTTGTCCGTCGGATCCTATTTTTTCTTTTAAAACCATTTTTACACGAAACAATGTTTTTGTTATCATTTTCCTTCTCTATGATTTTCCATGTGTCATTCAGTATAAGGGATTTAATTTCTTCTTTAATGGGTTGTTTCCACTCCATGCCATTTTCATCATAATTTTCATGATCACATAAGTGTGAAACATAGTTTTGAAACCGTTGAGGAGGTCTTCTCTCTCTTTGTGGTCTTGAAGCACTTTGTGTTTGAGTAGATGTAGATGCTTGCGGTTCATCATCAAATTCAACTTCCTCGTCAGTACTTATGTCTGGATGATTAGTTGGCTGCTGAGAAGAAGAAAACTGAAAAGGATATTTATGTTTTCATTTTCATCTATGTTTTCATTCCTTATTTCCTCTTGTTCGCTTGGTTTTACATTTTCAATGTTTAAATATTCATTTTTTTGTAGAATTTTTTTCATAGTACATTTTATTTACTGTTTTAACATCTCTTGTAATTTTCAATTTATTTTGTTTTGGTACCAAATTCTAAAAGCTTTACTGGTTTCAGAATAGCCAAGAAAAATTCCTTCTTCAGCTCTATTTGAGAATTTTTTCTTTAGTCCTTTATTTAGGGAATATATTTTTTCTCCAAAATAGTGCATGTGCGTAAACTGATGGTATAATGTCCAACCCCACAACTCGAATGGAGTTTTTTGTAATTTGTATTTTTTGTTGGAGTCCTGTTTGTTACATAATTTGCATTTAATATAGCTTCAGCCCAAAAACTTTCTGATAGCTTTGATTGAATTAACATGCAGCGAGCTTTATCTAATAAAGTTCTGTTTTTTCTCTCAGATGTACCGTTTTGTTGCGGCGTATAAGGGACTGACAATCTTCTTACTATACCATTTATTTTTAGGTAGTTTTCAAATTCATAATTAATATACTCGGTCCCATTATCTGAGTATTTAATTTTTTTATTTGTGAAATTTTCAGCTTCACTTTAAAATCTTTAAATTTATTCAATACCTCACTTTTTTGTTTCAGAAAATATACTTTGCAGTAGCGGCTGTATTCATCGATGAAAGTAACAAAATATCTGCTGCCTCCTAGACTATCTACTGGCATAGGTCCGCAGACGTCGCTGTGCACTATTTCCAATGCTTCGCGAACTCTGCAGTTTATTATTTGTAGATTTAAATGGTAGTTGTGACATTTTCCCTTGTATGCAAATTTCACAATCTAACTTTTCGTTTTCATTTATATTAATCCTCTTACTGATTTATTTATATACGCTGATTTCAAGTCATTTTCGTTTATGTGGCCTAAGTTGAGGTGCCATTTATATAATTGGCTTGAATTATTCGAATAAAAAGATTTTTCTTCATTCAGTTTCAATTCAACGCTCACATAGTAAAGATCATTTTCCTTGTTTGCCTCCATAATCTTTACATTTTTTTTATCGTATACAATAGCGATATTTTCGTAAAAATAAACTTTACATCCCTTTTCGGTTAATTTTCTCACTGATATCAAGTTCGTTGACAGGCCGGGAATGTATAATGTTTCCCACAAGCTTATCGTTACATTTTTTATAGGAGTTGAATGTAACTTTTCCTTTGCCACTGATATTTTCATATTTATCGGACGAAGCTAATTTTAAAATGTTTTTGTCTGTGCTGACAATATTGTCGAACATATTTTTATCATAACACATATGTGCAGTGCACCCACTATCGAGGCACCATTTGTTAGTATCCATTTTTTCAACTTCAGGTGTCGACAAACAAACGTTTGTGTAGAGGTTTTTATGGAACTTATTATATGAAGTATTATTAGTCTTTTTATCCAAATCCTTGTTTTTAAACCAGCAATTTTTTATCAAATGTCCTGTTTTTTTGCAGTGTCCACATTTTAATATATTTTTATTTTTGGATTTATTTACAAACATAACTTTTTTCGTCCAAAACTTGATTTGACCCCTCTTGCCTCTGTCTCTTCTAGGATTTTAATTTTCAGCTCTTCTGGGCTGGGCAATGTATCTCTTGATTCGATAGCAATCCTAAAATTTTCTAAAGAAGGAGGAAGACTGTACAGCATCATAATGCTGAGAAGATCATTATGTATGTTGATGTCCATATTTGATAATTTATCAACAGTGTCCATGTACTCATTCAGGTGGTCTCTCATATTTGTATTTTCATATGCCTTTTTTAAAATTAACCTTTTTAATAAAGTTGCCTTCCTGGCTGGACCTTTACTTTCGTATATATTTTCTAATGTATTCCACAACTCTTTTGATGTAGCGACATTTTTTACTTGTCGTAATTCAGATGGCGAAATCATTAGTATAAGGTCTGATCTGGCAAGTAAATCTTGTTCTTCGAATAATAAAATTTCACTAGAATTTCCCTCTCGTTTTATTTTTCCGCAGACATAGTTCCATAGCCCGTTTTTGATTAGTACAGCTTGGGCTTGTACTTTCCACGTGTCATAGTTGTTTTTTTTTAATGGTTCAACAATGTATGAATTTGCTTTGGCCATGTTGAAAAAACGCGAAAAAAAAAAAAATAACCTCACTTTTCACTAAAAGCACATTTTTTTTTTTTTTTCTTTCTTTTTTTTTTTTTTTGAACTACGTGATTTTTACGAATTTTTTTTTTTTAGCGCATCATTCAGAGACATGCATGCAGTATCCTCCTGGGCCCATAACCTGTTGGACTTGATGCTTATAACGAGATTTAGTAAAACACAATATAAGATTTATAAATGTTGTACTTGTCTCTTGTATACGTTTATTGCACAGATAAAGTTATTACATAGATAAAGTAGAAGATGAATAAACCATAGAAGTAAATGGGTAGGAACTGAGCGTGTTCACTGTTTCATTCCAACAAAATTCATGTACAATTACATAGCAAAAGTGTACAAGGGCGGGCTTATTGCTTTTAAGCAATATCTTCCAACCAACCCACAGTTATTTAGTGATGATTTTTTATTGTACCGAGTATTGGTGGAAAGACACAGCTTTAAAATATAATATACACGGAAACAATCTAGATAGGTACTACTACTTTTGTAACTTTCCCTTATCCGTACCTAATGGTACATAGAGCACTAGAAAATCTTGTTAATTTATTACATGAACGTAATTGATCCACGATAAAATGTTTAGTGGACTTTTAATAGCGGATATGTTTAGGGATTGTCAGATGAAACAGGTACACGATAATACTCGTATGTTAAGTGGATTTTTGTATTTAACGTTTTTTATGGACATAACTTGGATTTAACAGGAAATAAGCAGCTTAATATATGTAATTTGAGTTCAGTTAAAATAATAATGCCATATCCTCGAATTTCTAGTTAATGGTGCCTTAAAATTGATAGTGGCAAATAAGAACTTATCGAAAGAAGCAAAATTGGCAGTACACAACGCAGTTCTGGTACCAACCCTTATGTACATATGGTAGTGAAGCGTGGTGTTGAAAAAAGAAGGATGAAAGTAGACTAAATGCTGTTGAAATGCGATCTTTCAGGCGATGTGTGGTAAGACTGTGTACGATAGGTGTACAAATGTCGAAATTAGAGCAGAGTGCAAGGCATTATCGACAAAATTAAGAAAGGGCTTTTACGATGGTTTGGTCATGTGGAGCGAATGAGTAATGTAAGAACGGCTAAAAGAAGTTTAAATGCAAGTGTGCCTGGGTGTAGAGGCCGAGAAAGGCCGAAAAAGACATGGCATGACCAAGTGCGACAAGTACTTGAAAGTGGACATGTGAAAAGTCGGAATAATCGGCGTATGTGCATGATAAGATGTATGAATGTAGAGGAAGCAAAGGAAGTATATCAGGACAGAGTAGTATGGCGTTCCATTCTCTCTGCCTACCCCTACGGGCAAATGGTGTAATGGTTAGTTAGTTAGTTAGTAACATTTACAATGTATGTTAATCTTGTAAACAAACACTGGATTCGATTTTACAGGAAGTTATTATTGGAGATTTAATATTCATTTTATTGTATTTGGAACACCAGTAAAAAAAATATAAAACTAATAATTATTAAACTTTTGAATAAAAAAAAGTTTGACTTACAGGGTAATTTTAAACACAAATAAAAAACTGCCTATATCTATAAAAATATAATATATGACGCTTACTTAATATGAAATAACAATAAATTTCATATAATTTATGTATGTTTGTACTGTTCAAATTAAGATGTTGAAGTTAAAATGTTCATCTTATTGGACAATATTAACGTAAGGCTAAAAGTATATATTTTAATTAAATTCACAAAATATCGCTTTTTTTCATTTCCACGATGACAAAGTTGGATTTTGTGTATAATTTAAATAAATGTATTTACCGGGCGGATAAATTACGTGAAAAAAACTGTTGGGAATTTATTTCCTTGGTAAGGCAAAATTACCAACAGAATTCAAAATAAATTCTTTCAGTTCGTTAATCCTAATATAAAAAATACGTGAAAACAGGTCTGCATCCTTTTCTGGCGAACCATTTGAGATTTACGGGCGGCCATCGTGGCACGGACGAGCAACCAAGGGGCTTACTACAAGAGAGTAATGCGAAAATTCGACTGTCGTTTCGGTAATGACGTCATAATGAAATTAATGCTAAAAAATCGACGGTAACGAAACAAGCAAAATTGTTAAAGGGATAATTCCAAGATATTTGCAAATCAAATTAAAAGACAATTCGTAAATATGCAACAAGAGGTTCAAAAAAATATAGATTAGAAAAGAAAAGAAAAGCTATGTCACAGAATTGTCTAATTTATAAGGGCATTAAATGTTTGAGGAGATTCCTGATGAAATAAGAAATTAACAAAATGTAAAGTTATTTAGGGTTAAATGTAAAAAATATATGAGTGAAAAATATTAATTATAGCTTAACTGAAAAATGTGTAATCGTAGGATAGTTAGGAAAAAAATAATAATTAAGTGTAATGTAATAATATTAGTCTATGTAAAAATTATGGTAATAAAAAAATTAAAAAAAAAACTATTATTATTTCTCAAGTCTTTATTATTTTTTTAAGCACTTTCACACAAAAATTACGTTTGCACAGACTAATCAGAGAACATCATAGTCGAATAAATCGTGGTACTGGGATGGTAAACCAAGTGTTTTTATCCATCTCACAAGTTAGGTCTTCGTCCCACAACTCTGACGCAAACTGCCGACGCTTTGTTACCAGTGGACGTCCAGGACGCCGAGAACTTGATGCCTTATAAAATAGAAAAGCATGGTTAAGGCTCTCGGGAGGCAAACGTAGTATATGACCTAGCCAGCCAAAATGGCTTTGCCGGATGACAGTAGATGGACGGATGATGCGCGGGAATTAGCGGCCGATCGTTGGCTTGGAGGCAGTTTGTGTAAACCATATGCTCTACATGGAAAGCGGATATGGTAGGATGATGATGAGTCTATCTTATACATTGAATGAACCACGCACTGCTTTTAGCTAGAGGGATTATGAGTATTATGATGTCAAGCTTCCTGTACGTCCACTGTTGACAATTCACCGGCAGTTTGCGTCAGATCTACGGGACGTCGACTTGACTAAAAAGGATGCACGGGATCTGGGCCGATCGCTTGGCCTGGAGACAGTTTGTGGAATCCATATGCTCCACATAGGGAGCGGATATGGTATCATGATGATGCTGTCAAGCTCTACAACATGCTCCTTTGTCCATCAGATAAAAATGACTTGTTTTCAAAAAAGCTGTGTCAAATTGGATAGAGGAGGTGGGTAGAGCAGAGATAAACAAAATTATTGAACCTAACAGATAAATATTTTTAATTCAGAATTTTACATTGAATTCAAAATTCATATGGGTCAATTGTTTTATATGTAAATATTAAAAAAGTAATAATAATTGTACAATTATTCCTGGGCACAGGTTACCCCAGTGAAGACAAACTTATTTTTTTAAACTATTTTGTATTATTTTTCTTTAATATATGAATAAAAAAAAATATTTTCTAAAATAAGCATATTTTTGTTTTATCTTGTTACCAATTTTTAAATATTAACAATATTTGCATGATGTATAGTCCATTTTTTAATGTTGATGCTGTTTTAAATATTATACAATTCCAATACACAAATGAAATATTATGTCCCGACATTTTAGCTGTCAATGATTTGTTTTTTTTTTAATTACGAAAAAACAAAGAACCTGTAACGAATGTTCTTCTAAACGTTCATGCCAGACCCCCCAGGAGCGCAGAAATTAGGGGAGCAAAATGTTCACTTAGAAATCCCTAAAAGTAAGTGACAACTTGCCTCCAACTTTTTATGCGCCCTTGATAAGATAATATAAACTTTAGCTCGGTGTTTGGTGGAAAAAAGCCAGAAAATTCGCAGGATTTAATGAAAATGGAACCAGAAAGAGTGTAAATTTTTATTCCTTCTCGTTATAAAACTTTACCGAATGCACGGATTTTAGATTTTTGCGATTCTACTCCTTTTGAACGAATTGTAATGCTTAACTTTTTAACGAGTTCGTTGTTACTGGTAAGTGCCTGCAGACAAAAAAAGCATGTTTTATTTTCTTCGAAGAAGAATTGAGTTCTTTCAGATTTTCTATTTTTTATTTCAAAAAATTATTGAAAAATTACAATATCAAGGGATTTTTTATTTTATTTTTACGATGTCATATGAATTGTCTAGCGCGGTTTGAAATGGCGCTTTTTCAAATCGCTCGCAAAATCCTCCATTTGGCGCGCATGCGGTGTGACGTCACATCAATATGAGCGCTGACTTCGTAATGAATTTCCCGCCTTTTTAAATATACTTTTAATATTTATAACGTTTTCAAGGATATTCATGCTATCGGGAACAACCCAATTCACTAGAAGGGTATCTACACAAATTTTAAAACAAATTTTATAAAACCACTTATTATTAAACTCCACCGCCTAAAGATTCCGGCACTTGGGCCAATATACTCACACACTGAAACGTGCGACGAAGCTGTCTAGTGATGACGGACATGCCTATAGCCGGACAGCGAATATGGTATGATAACGATGCAGAAAAGTATTCATTGTGCAATATGATGAATGTTTTAAACGTAAAATGAGACTACGCTATTAACAGACCATGCTCTACTCAAAGAACTTAGCTTAAACTTATTTCACGATTGTATATGTAATATCTATATCTATGAATATATGCATAAAATAATATTTCTAAGTTGAGATAGACATGAATAAGGTATTTTTTAAGAGTCAACCAGATACGAGAAACATGAATAAAGAAAACCCCGTTTTGTAGTCGGGGTCCGAAGTTTTTTCCAACCCTACACCCGCGTTAGACACTTTGTTTTGTTTGTGAATTATTCGTTGTTATTTAACTTGACACGTGCGTCACATCTGTCGAGATTAATTACGAGTTTCGGGAAACTTTTTCCGTGAGCCACCGATCTTAATTATGTACGAGAGTTTTACCTGGGTCTTGTGGCGGTTTATTTGGGGTGTGATGACGCCTCAAAAGTTTATCAATTTATGCACTTGCAAGGTTTTAGGTTATGACAAAATTTAATCCAAAAAATCACATGACATCATAATACACTTCTTTTATAAAAATATAAAAAATACGAAATTTGACTTTTCTGACATCTTAAGAGCATACTCCACCAGGTGACTTGCGGCTGCTTTCCCAAACGTACTCCTTGATTTTCTCCCTGGAATTTAACATTAGAGCAATGATTTTTTCGAAGTATCGACCAGATGCGTGTTTGAATCATTTTATTTTTTAAATTATTTATTATCTCCTTTAACAAAATAATTATCGAAAAAATGCGATGACGCATCTAGTCGATATCTAATATGTGTAAAAAAAAATAGCCATAATGTTAAATTCCAGGGGTGTTGTATACTCTGCAATAATGACTGGATCTGCTGAACCATTACTGTGATAGGATTGTAAGGTGTGATTCTTTTATACCAGTCCTACTATGCAAATAATATACAAGACGTCACGTCGGGGTTAGTTGAATCAGAGTACAGTATGATCTAACATGTATGGAAAAAAGTCCATGTATAATTTATTTTATTTTATTCGGGACACAAACAGATGTACAGGTAAAACATATTATAATTAAAACTAATTATTAACAATTACATGCCTGCCATCCAATTAAATGCATCCGCAAGTAATTTTAAACAGTTATAAGAATTACTTATAATGTAAATAAATATTTGTCATCCTAAGTCTGCAAATTTTTGAGTTCCTTTATATAAATTAAACATATCTAAGCTATTAAATTTATCATCAAACGCCTTACAAATTCGAGGAATCGTAGAATTTTTTCGGTGATTTGTTTTAACTTTAGGTGTATGAAAAAAGTTTAGGCAGTCTAGTTGGTCTGGAAGGGACACGGAAAGAGAGTAGATTAATTAATTCTGGTGAGTCAAATTTGTTATTTACAGTTTGATCATTTATATTTCTTCAACTCTGATCATTTATATTTCTTCTAAGTGCAAGGAATTCGAGGTTATGAGACTTTAATGAGTCTAAATAATTGGGGATACGCAAATGAAATTTATATTCAACTTGTTTAAGGATTTTTTTTTAACGTTTTCAATTCTATCAATATTAAATTTGTACATAGGGACCTAATAGTAGTGCAGTATTTAAGATGGATTTATATCGGCACGGGTTATCCCAATGAGGGAACATTATTATTATATATTTTTTTTAAAAACACCATGTACAAGTTCAAATAAATAAAATAAATAAATATGGGGTACCTTGGACTGGCGCTGAGGCGTAAGACTGATATCTTCGTGAAACGAATGATTAAGATTCAGTGCACTTGGTGCACCAATGCACCAGGGAGTAAAAGGGGCCATTCAAAATCGATAAGCTTTCGCATATCGACTGTGGAAGGTGACACGAACAATCGTCTAATTTTTATTTTATAGCAACTTATTAGCAAATTTTTAATTGGATAATATTAAGATAATAATATTTAAATAATATTAATAATAAAAACATTAGAAAATAGAAGAATATTAAATGATTTGCTCTTTCTGTTCAAAGTATAAAAAATCTATGTTTGATTGTAGTCAACTAACAAATTTAATTAGTATACGAGCGCCTGGTCGAGTTTCCCGTAGTAATGCACTATTTTACTGTAGCCAATCATCGACCAATTACAGTGCTAACTCACCGATACGATGAATGCACGCACAGGCTAACAAGTATACTAACAATATTGATGTGTTCAACACAAATCTATTGCATTTTAGGGAACAGTGTCTGGATGCCATCTCTGGCGGTAATCAATAGCTACCTACTGTGTTATCATTTAAAAATGTATATTTAAAAGCCCTTTGGGCGTAAAAACAATAAAATAAATAAATAAAAAAATTAAATTGTGTAATAATTAAAAGAAAAACGGTTCCCGCAGCATAATAATATTAAACGCAGTTGTTTTTTTATTCCACCTTCATTACATTTTACAACGTGTATAAAAGAATTTCAATGAAAATGTAAAAACACTGAACGCGGTTTTACCCATTTTCATTTCCTTTTTCATTCTGGGAAGAGAGTGTTGGACGACGAATTGTTTGTTGGAAATGCAAGGAAATGAATTTTTCTTCACAAAGAATATATTATTTCTGGTGTACAGAATCTCTTAATGAAAACTTACAACGCGTATATGAAGAGTGGAGATTACAAACGCTCTAGGTGCCATTATTATGTAAGATGCTTTATTTTTGTTATTTTCAAGTTTAAATCACTGATCAATGATAGTGTGGTCTGTTTATGTTCGGTTTCACTGGTACTGAAAATACTTTTTTTTAAATGTGCTTTTATTTACCTACAAATTATTATACAGTGTATTTAACAATTGAAATTGGCGAATAAGACTTGTTAACAAAAATTTTATCCACCAAACATCATGTTACAAAATAAAATTAATATTCATTCCGAGAAAAAACATATTTCTTCATTTAAAAAAAATACTTCTTCTACTACTACTCTCCCTTATCCGCATCCAATGGTGCATAATTGCATTGGTACACCAAGTGCGGTGAATTTTTATTATTTGTTACATGAAGGCAAGATGATTAGTATTACGCTTCAGTTCCAGTCTAAGGTTTCGGGCCTAAAAATTAAACCTGTTTTCGGAAAGACATTTTTTTTTTGTAGAAAAGAAAAGTTTTTTACTGTAGACCTCCTGAAACAAAGGGTGTTAAAGTACGGCTTGCACTTTTAAAAACAGATTTTGTAAACGCTGGTTTGCAGACGAATTACATTTTTTGTTTCTTCGTAAAAAAATATTTTGGCACATATAACGCTTGGGATTTGTACTTCTCTTAATAATATTAAGGTTGTCTGACTAAAAATATAGCACAGCGCATACACTTAGAGGACTAAAAAAAACAACTATTATATTGTTTTGAAGCGTACGTTTTTGGAAAAACACTAACATTTTTAAAACTGTCATAGATGCACCATCTTTACTGACTCAAGTAACTTTTTGTATTCCAGGTTGAGAAATAATGACGTGCTGTTCCTTAGTCACCACAAAACTAACTATGGTTTTCATGCCCCATTGTCTCGATTGTGTCGTATTGTAAACTCAAGACGGGATCTGGACTTCTTCGGTGTAAGTCTATCGAGATTTAAACATTCACTGAAGTAGACCCGATCTGTCTTGAGTGTGTCCACATTTTATTCTAACTGTCTAAGCTTCACCAATTTAATGTTCTGTCACTTATTTTTACTGCTTGTTATCCTTTTTATGCTTAGCTGTGTATTTAAAATGGATATTTCCTTAAATAAAAAAATTAAATAAAAAGTGAATATATATTTGATTGCTATGTACATAATATTATATATTACAGTAAGCATTTTGTCAAATGACTTGATTAGAACGAATTTTTCATGTGTGATTTCTTGAACTGGTACTAAAGCGTATGACTGATCATCTTAATAAAACGGGGATGATACACTTAACATGGTGTACCGATGCAGTGCCCTATGCACCATTGGGTGCGGATACGGGAAGGTATTAATATAAGTAGAAGTATTGGGAACTCATATTTATATAAAACGTATATATATTCAATGGTTTTCTTAAATTGTTCTTTTTCAAAGCGAATTTAAATAGATTTGTAAAACTGCGGCTAAACTCGTAGACCCCGTTTCTCCCCCAGTTAATCAGAATACATGTTATTTTCTGGAGCGCAAATAGCAGCTTTCCATTCGGCTGGATGTTACTTTGTTCTTGTTTACTATTTATCACCCCTTATGTTACCCACAAGAGGGAGGATGTTGCTTGCTGAGAATCGGTTTGTGTTACGTCCACCAAATATTGGTTACCGTTTGTACTACATCTGCCAAATCTTGGTTTCTGATTGTAGTACGTCCGCCAAATCTTGGCTACTGTTTGTACTACTTCTGCCAAATCTTGGTTTCTGTTTGTACTACGTCCGCCAAATCTTGGCTACTGTTTGTACTACTTCTGCCAAATCTTGGTTACTTTTTGTACTACGTCCGCCAAATCTTGGCTACTGTTTATACTACTTCCACAAAATCTTGATTACTGTTTTTATTACGTCCGCCAAATCTTGGCTACTGTTTGTACTACGTCCACCAAATCTTGGTTATTGTTTTTGCCACGTCCATTAAATCGTGGTACTTTTTTATATAATATATTGGATATTTGCATAGAACAGTTTTATTTGAATAGATAGAATTTTTTATTTTATAAGGAATTTACATAAATTTGAAAGGAATCTTAATTTGATGAACACATTATATATAACACACGTTTGGAACAGCTATTTATTTAGAGACATTTTTTAAGTTTTTCCGTTGCTAAGCAGGAAAGACGTTTGTGGAACCTATATTTTCACTTCTACTTCTACTACTATCTCTTATCCTCACCCACTGGTGCATAGGGCACTGCATTGGTACACCAAGTGCAGTACATCTTGATCATTTTATTACATGAAGGTAAGATGATCAGTCTTACGCTTCCAGAACCAGTCCAAGATATCACACATGAAATATTATTATGAAAATCACATGTAAATAAATATCTCATGTTGACCCCCTACGGGAATCAAACACGCTATGTTTCACACAGGAAGCAAATGTGCAGTAATAATGGTTATTTATCTTGTGTTGTTAATATTTTCCCGTATTTTACAGTACGTGCATTTATTCACCCGAATCAACGAGTAAGTTTTAACAATTTATTTTTTTCAAAAATGGGCGTAATACAAACAGATTTTCAACTGGCGATAATATGTTGGTTGAAATTTATTCAAGGATTAGTACCATGCGTCGTTCAATCCCATGCCCGAAGCTTTAGGGAAAATATTTTAGAAATTTTCTCCGAGAAACAAGACAACAGGAGTAATGATTACACCGAAGGGGCAATCCTGGTTATAATTCCTAAAACTATACGCGATTACGTTGGAATCAAATTATAATAGGGTTGTTCCCGATAGCATGAATATCCTTGAAAACGTTATAAATATTTAAAGTATATTTTTACAAAACCAACGATATAAAACACAACGATCAAAAATGTTGTTTTCATTAATAAATTTATGTTTAAAAAACACAAAATTACGAGTGACTTTTAACGCCCGTTATTGGCTAATGACGTCAAACCCGTCCCATTATAAAAGGCGGGAAATTCATTACGAAGTGAGCGCTCATATTGATGTTACGTCACACCGCATGCGCGCCAAATGGAGGATTTTGCGAGCGATTAAAAAAAAGCGCTATTTCAAACCGCGCTAGAAAACTCATATGACATCGTAAAAATTAAAAAAAAAAATCCCTTGATATTGATATTTTTCAATCAATTTTTTTAAACAAAAAATAGAAAATCGGAAAGAACCCAATAATGTTAAATAAAAATAAATATGTAAACATTGATACATATATGCTTTATTACTTAATTTTTAAAATTATTAAATCTAAATTTAAGATTTAAATTCAGATTATGCTTATATGGGCTATAAAGCGGTGTTTTTGGGATTTATGCTGATGACGTTTTGGGATGCTAACAAAATGTTAGTAAGAATTAGGTAGTAGAAAAAGCAAAAGAAGTTTGCCAGGATTGAGTGGGATGGCTTTCTATCTCTTCTACCTGTGATGACTAGATAGTTACTTATTTAATTAGCGGTATTGACATATTATTGTATAATGTGATACCTTGGTCAGACACTGAAGCGTCTGACGTTTTGGGATGCTTTGGGCTGAGGATTTGGGATGTTTTGGAATGAAGATTTGGGACGTTTTGGGATGAAAACTCACTGCACTTGTTGTACCAACCCAGTGCCCTATGCACCATTGCTACGAATAAGGGAAAATAGTAGTAGTAGATAAAAATTACAAATCAATCAAATATGTGGTTTTAATTTATTTTTACACAAAATGTTATAATACATTATGTATTGAATCACCTAAAACCAGTGAAAATTTTCAAGAGTAATTTGTAAAAAAAAATATATAAATACAGTTACAAATCGGAATCCGGAATCAATAACGCCTTCAATTCCTCAGGTAATTTTCGCAAAGACGATAAGCCAAGACCAATACGAATCTCAATTAATTTCGTCTGTTTTTCCTGATTCCCTCCCTTAAATGGCTAATTTCCTCTGATTGAGTGCCAGGACTTAAGGCTGTAACAATAAGGATCAATCTTAAAGCGGAAATAAATAAATCGAAACACTTATCTTGGTACGCCTATCTGCCCTCATAATAAAGAGTCACATACTTTACAAAATATAAGTTTAAAAAAATATATTCTTACCACAACAGACCTAACAGGTTAAGTGAACCCAATTCAATAGATGGTATCATATTATATAAGTGAATAAATACAAGATATTATTGATATCTCAACAGAGACAGAGAAACTCTGGAAACGAATGTGGATTATCTAGGCGTTTACAGGGCTTATGACCTGCCATTGGCTGGGTTAAGTGGCCACTTGATGTATTACAAAACATTCCCCATTCCGCCCATCATCATCTGACAACCATGTATGACAATTTTTTTGAAACTTGTATATATGTTGAGTTTGTTACAGAAGAATCCACATGCGAGTTGTGTTGTCGACAGATTTTTAATATTTTAAATATTCTTTCCCTATAGTGACATCTGTTGAGAATTAAGTTAAGCATTTTTTGGGGCAATCTAATTTATTGGTGTAGGTAAGGTTCATCCGAACTTGATTACTTACTGGAAGACGCCTAAAGATGTCTCTCCAATTTTTATTTTCTTTATTTTTATCATAAGCCCTGTAAACGCCTAGATAAGCCACATTCGTTTCCAGAGTTTCTCTGTCTCTGTTAAGATATAAATAATATCTGATATCAGCCCAGCAAGGGGATAATCCAGTCATTTGTCTACAAGTATTTGTATTCATTTCAAAATGTTGTTGTTTAAGATAAATACAATTTTTTAAAAATATGACACAAAATGCCAAACACTCTTCAAGTTGATCAGAAGACTGTTGATGTCCATCAATAGTCCGCCTTCTCCATGATGAGTTTTTCCGTGGTTTCTTATCATCTCAAGCAAATGTGGAGAAGTTCCCTTTGGTCCACACCAGATGTATCCCGCCTGATCCCAACACAATATATGAATAATCAATTAAGGACAGTCAATGATTGAAAATCCACTTGATGAAATATAAACTTTGTACATCATAAGCACGGTAAAAAATAAATGAAGCTCCGGTTTTAAAAAGAACAATTTAAAAAAAAAAAAGAAAACCTAACGAACGCCCAGGGTTGAGAAATGCTACTTTGATATTTTCTTATCTCACCGGGAATCGAACTAGAACCTCCATATAATAACAAAAAACAATTTATTCCAGCTCAATTGAGAGGTTTAAAACATCAAAATAAATCACTTTTCGTTAATGATGGAAGTTTCGAAAATCTTTTTTTCAATGTTGACAATTTGTTGTTATATATGTGACTTTTTCTTTTGACGGCGTGTCCTTATTTTCTCTCAAGCAAACATCTTAAGTGTTTTCCTACCTTTTGTAATGAATTAAAGACAGAGGAACCGATAAATCTCCCGAAATACTCCTCTTAAAATTAAAACAGTTCGGTGAAAGGTACGATACTACTCTTTTAAGAAGGTATAAAACACGATTTAATGTTTGTAAAATGCCATCGAATAATCAATACATTAATTGACATGGGAAGAAGCGAGAGGGGGGTGTGAGAGTATGTACTAGTACTACTACTTATATCCCTTATCAGGACCTAGTGGTGCATAGTGCACTGCATTGGTGCATCAAGTGCAGTTAATATTGATCACTTGAAGGCAAGGCAATGCAAGATTACATATTTTAAAAATATTGATTTATTCATCGTCCCGCAGCTCTGACGCAAACTGCCGACGGATTGTCAACAGAGGACGTCAAGGACGCTGAGAACCTGATGCCTTGAAAAATAGGCAAGCATGGTTAAGGAAATAGTTGAGGGAAATAATATTTTAAAATAAAACTTATTCAGAATGATGTTGTAGATTTATGCTAATTTTTTTGTAGGATGCTACAGAGTGGTATTGCGTTCTCTCCTCTCTGCCTACCGCTTCGGGGAAATGGCGCGATGGTTAGTTAATTAGACCGCCACAAAACTTAAAAAAAACTGTTCCATAAACGTCTAACCATTTTCTAAGGGGAACATTTGTAAAAATGTATAATATCCAATAAAAAACAATGCAAAGCACTCATTTTTTAGGATAACATTATTTGTAATGTGTATTTTTTTAAGTATATAGAAAAACACGATTTTGTTTCTCGTCTCGTTTTAGAATTTATTGTTTAATCTTGAAGTGATGTAAATTTATAGTACGTCTTCCTTAAAGTTAAAGAAAATAGTCCTACCAAACCAAACATACACTTAAAATGTCTAATACCTAAGTAAATTTGTAATATATGTATGTAAGCTACGTAATTTGAGAAATAGAGGTTTATTTTTCTTTAAATATCTTTAAGTTTTAACACAAAAACTATTAGATATTATTGATATCCCAACAGAGACAGAGAAACTCTGAAAACGAATGTTGGTTATCTAGGCGTTTACAGGGCTTATGACCTGTCATTGGCACTCGTCTTCGTCGTTCCGCTTCATCTTCAGGCGTCTTCTAGAGTAAAAAGAAAAAATGCTTATCAGATGATGGGCGGAATGGGGAATGCTGTAGTACGTCAAGTGGCCACTTAACCCAGCCAATGACAGGTCATAAGCCCTGTAAACGCCTTGATAACCCACATTCGTTTTCCAGAGTTTCTCTGTCTCTGTTTGGGATATCAATAATATCTGATATCAGCCCAGCATGGGTATAATCCAGTAATTTGTCTACAAGTATTTGTATTCATTTAAACAAAAACTATCATTTAAAAAGCAAACTTTACTCGAGTGCAAAGTTAATCTAGCAAATAATATTTTTTGCGTAAAACTATTAAAATGAAAATTGAAAACATCAGCACATAAATCTTCAGAACATTTCGACGTAAAATTTTCTGCTGATGGTTCAGGTGGTGAAAATTAATATCTACTCCGAATTGGGATCGTGCTTTTATTTAAAAGCTCCGCATTCCAAAATATTTTCTGTTAAACTTTTCGTTGAAAATTTATTAGGCGTTCATTCTCAGCATATTATCGTTTGTCAATGCTCAAACACACTAATCGCTATTCATCGATTTTCTCCCCAGCATTTTACATTAGATCAATGATTTTTTACAATAATTTAGAAATTGCAGTTCCCAATGCAAAATTAAAAAATTAATAAAAGATTGCATACAAACTACCCCGAAAATTACAATAATTCTCGCTTATAGCAACCATGATTTCAATTCGACATCTCAACAGAGACGAGAAATTCGGAAGGGAATATGGACATCTAGGCGTTTACAGGGCTTATGACCTGTCATTGGCTGGGTTAAGTGGCCACATGATGTATTACAACATTCCCCATTTCACCTAGTATTTTATATCCATATCTGCCAATATATACAATAAAATGGCGCGACGCTTCACTTGTGAACACTCTCTGTAATCCATTGAGAAAATTGCTAAGCATTTTAGCAGGAACCCTTTACGATTGCAAGGTGAGATTCTTACCGAATTATATCACCTACTAGGGAAACGCCTGAAGATGAATCTTTAATTTGTTATGCTTATAACTTTTACCAGCTAATTTTTATAAACAACATTTTGAGTGTGTCCAAATACTTGTAGACAAAAACTGGATTTCACCCATTACGGGCTAATAATTACAATTTTAAAACAATGTAATTAGTAAAAGCAATATCATCTTGCCTAATTTGATGAACGCAAAACCGTAAGTAGATTTGCAGAGAAACTAATTGTTCAGATGAGACAGCTAACCAAAGCAGAACTATGATAGTCACGACTTAACTTTTGAATGTAATATCTTTGTAATTTGAGATGGAACTGTAAATTCTGACTAAATTCAACTTCATTCAACTCAACCCGTTCAAGCCCGATGGTAATAAAAATCAAAAACGTAATTGCTGAAATACTACTATACACAATATCCGCTCTCTGTGTGGAGCATATGGATTCCACTAACTGCCTCCAGGCCAAGCGATCGGCCCCGAGTTCGCTCACATCCTCCCAAGTGAGGTCCACGTCCCGCAGCTCTGACGCAAACTGCCGACGGATTGTCAACAGCGGACGTCCAGGACGTCTAGGTCCTGATGCCAAATTGACATTTACTGAGCAATGTTACTTCTTCTTGTTTTAATTGTATATTACTTTGATAAAGAAACATGTATGGCTTCGAAACCGATCGGAAAAAAAAGTAACGTAGTTAAAAACAAAGTATTTTATTGAAAAAAGACTATTATTTTAAGTTTTCATTTTTAATGCCTACCTATGGACTTAAAAACACGTACAAATAATATTGATTTAATGTTACCTCTTTGAAGATTTGGCTGGGAGAAAGAACTGTCTTATATTGATTTTATCATTATTTTAAGTTTTTTGTACTATGTTTTTCTCTTGTCTCCAAAATATTGAATTTTTATTTGCACTCTAAACTGCTATATTACATATATTTTTGATTTTTTTATAATATAAAAAGAAATCTATGCAATCTTATGATATTTGCACATATTTCAATTTGAAAATACTATTTTCAATATAGCCTAAGCGGCTTGTGCTTGAAAATAGGAATCGAGTCGTGTTGAAGTGGGGATTCGAACCGACGATCTCTGGACTCAGAGACCGCAACTCTATCCACTGGGCCACCACCTGTTCAATATATTTGTTTTTTTTGGACCCTATAACAAACTTTACAAACGACAATTTATCGGGACAGAACTGTATTTTAAAATTGTTTAATTTTTGCGGATTTTTATTGTTTTTGTGAAATAATATTTTTTTTATGCTTGGGTTTTGGGGGGTTAACCGGACCGGGTAACTTGACATTAGTCAAGTTTTAACTCCAGTCTAAGTCTCGGTTTACAGTTGCAACAGAAGTTACTATTGAAAAGTGGAGTAACTCGCAAAGTCTTGGCTGAGCTAGATGGAGCCACTGCAGAATAAATTCAATTGGAAAAGTTATACGGAGATGATACCACTACACTGTCCTCATAAAAAAGAGCAACGTATGGAACAAAAAAAAAATGAGATTGAGGAAACGGCATTTGAAAATTTTCTGTGAATGCACAAAAATAAAACAAAGAATTACAAAACCATCAATGCAATCCGTTTGTTAATCGGATAATTAATAAGCGAGATACAATCATTTATAGTTTTTATTCCATATACGATAAGTGACGTCATCATCGCCTATTATACAAAATCTTTGCAAAAATCAAATCTCTGTTGTTCGATTTAAAAACGGATTGCACCGATGTTCTTGTATTTTTTAAAAATATTTCTGTACATTCACAGAAAATTTCGGTTTACAAGATAAAACACGAATGTTTATCTATGTTTATCTTGGTCATAAAATCACCATCGGCAGAGACAATCAAACCAGTGAGATAGATAGGAGGATAAATCTCTCTTGGGTGGCTTTTGGAAAGCTAAATTCCACATTCCGAAGCTCCATCACCAACTCAAGTCTCAAGTGTTCAACCAATGCATTCTGCCCGTCCTTATTTATGGCGCGGAAACAATTACTCTGACCAAGCAATCCTCCCATAAATTGCAAGTTGCACAGAAGAGCATGGAGAGGACTATGATTGGAATAACATTTAGAGACCGAAAAAGGAACGATTGGATCCGACGCCAGACAAAAGTCTGCGACGAAGTGAAGCGAATTGCTTGGTTGAAGTGGAAATGGGCCGGTCACACGGCCAGAACGACGGACGACAGATGGACGAAACGCGTTCTGGTGTGGAGACCGAGGAACCAGAGGCCTCAAGGTTGCCACCGATGAGATGGGTGGACGACATCAGGAAGTCTGCTGGAAGACAGTGGATGGGGGGCGGCGCAGGATCGGGCGGAGTGGGACGGCAGGGGGAGGCCTATGTCCAGCAGTGGACCTCAACGGGCTGAAATGACGATGATGATGAAGATAAAATATGTAATTTTACGTGTGGGTCTCAACCCTTTAAAATGTGGGATATTTTTTTTCAAAGAATCCATACTTTTTTTCGAAAATTTGGAACGTTATTTCCATATAAAAAAGTTCGAAATACATAAAGTA
Organism: Micrasema minimum; assembly: GCA_022494985.1. Lineage (NCBI taxonomy): Eukaryota > Metazoa > Arthropoda > Insecta > Trichoptera > Brachycentridae > Micrasema > Micrasema minimum. The sequence continues at coordinate 62,151 of JAGVSP010000765.1, forward strand.
TGTGATAATTTTTTCAAAGCTTTGTGCCCGTCGAAAAATCCGGATAATCATTTAGAAAACATCTAAATTTCTAACGCTGGCTTTGGATGGAGCCTTAAATACTTTATATGTCATAGTGACACAGAAATAATAATCTGAAAATACCTAACATTGTTATATACGAGACTCTTTTGTATGACGGCAGTACAGTTCTCTGTCTTGCGGACAAATTGGACTACAGATATCAGTTTATGGAAAATGAGAAAAGGAAAATTGGTACGCGAAGTCTCGTCATGTTTACATTTTAAGTTTGTTTTCCGTGTATTAAGGTTGCAGTGGAAATATTGAGAAAACAGGGTAAAAGAAAGTTTAACTTCAAAATGTTGTTAATAAATTATCTGGTAAAAGTTGAAAGCAAATGATTTAAGACTTATTTTCAAGTGTTTCTTATTAAGTGAAGTTCGGTAAGAACCTTATAGGAATTCTCGCAGCTTTGTAAACGCCTAGATATCCATAATCCCTTCTTCAAAACTTACTTTCTCGGTTGTTGTTATCAATTTTTCACTAGTAAAATATTGCTTATTTTTAGTATCTGTTGAAACCCTTTAAGTTCTGTGATACCAATTTTCTTTGGGAACGACGATGTAACAGGGCGTTACACTGACAGAGATCTATCACTTAATGTTAAAGTTAATGTTAATGTTAAAGTTCTATTATAATAATTATGTAAATATTCAATTATGTTTAGTACAACAATGTGTTTTTGTATAATACTACAATGTCCTGACTCGACACGGACTATCTAGTGAGTCGGGGCAGATCATTGGTATGCGTCTCTACTGATTGAGTCGCCATCCCCATTAATTATGATTATAAAATGTGTGAAATGTAATAAATAAATAAAAAATAAATGTTGATGTTATGGTTTATGTTAAGTTTTAATGTTAAAGTTAATGTTAAAGATAATGTTAAAATGAATGTTAAAATAATTACAAGGTAAAAATAAGTAAAGCAAATAAATATAAGTAGAAATCAATAGATAAATTTAAGAAATAACAGTAGAAATAACCGGAAGTTCAACGGAAGTATTCGGATAAAGGTTAAAAGGTTTTTTCTTCCTCCGTTGAATTGTTTGCGCAGGCTTCCACTTGACACAAGTATAGCGCACTGTCAAGTATCTGACACTTCTGACGTCAGAGTTACAAAGTGAAGGCGAGTTTACACACAAGAGTATTAATTAAGATTTATTAATCTTTTAACTGCCCATTTTTTTTCTGGACACTAGTTTTTGCACGCTTTGGAATGTTTGACACTTCTCATTGCGAGTGTACCAGCAATGAAAGCCCCACCCTTTCCCTAGACTTCTTTAAAGACTATTGAGTCTTTTTTCTGTCCAGCTAACTCTACCGATTTTTTCAACAAGCTAAACCGCGATTTTAAGATTGTTAGTGTGATAAAAATACGGATGAATTTACGATTACAATGTACGCGAACAAATGCTTTCATTGTACCTTTACCATTGCTTCGGCTTATGTATTATAATTGTCATTGTTTCCATCACCCAAACCAACCAGAGTCAGCCCAAATTAACAGTGGTAGAGATGTTAGTTTCTACCCCGATCATTATTTATTAGTAATTTCAACCACCCGTGTGGAGACCGGTATCCCGCCTCGCCATGCCCCCCATCCCAGACATCCACCCGTGCATTCGCGGTCAGGGTCTCATGGAGGGGGGATTAGGGAAAAGAGGGGAGGGGACAGAACGCATGTGGGCATTTCACACTATCATCCTATCATCCTATCTGGCAGACACTATTTCATACGTCCCCTACCGTACCTTATCACAATACCCATCTAAAGACCATCCTATCCTTACAAAAGACACAATACAATTGAGTATCGAGTGTACCAGCACTGAAGGATCGTCCCACCTCCACCCGCGACTGTTATAGAGTCCTTGGGGACTCTCTGTCAGTCACGCTATTTTATGCACGACTTTAAATTTTTTGCAAATGCAAATACATAAGCAAATTGCAGGGCCAAAGTTTCCAAGTGAAGTAAAGTCAATGAGGGCGACAGCATCGATCAAGTCAAAAGAAAATCATGATTGCCGCCACCCTCACGATCCCTCAGTGTGTCTCCGTATCGAAATTATCTTTTTTTCTTTTCTTTATTGTGTACCATGTGTGTAACATGTGTTGAAACTTATATCGCAAAATTATCATTTTTCTTAACATTTGCATTGTTTAGAGCAGGATTACACTCAACACAATTTTAGCACACTGCCTCGAAGTTTAGTGTCAACATTTCTGTCTTCCATTCGTGCATAAATCAGATACAATTTTTCTCACAAATAACCGTATCTGAGTCGCCATGAGCTGTTCTTTAAATTGTTTTACATTTCAATTTTTTTATTTTAACCACCACAAAAGATCAGAACATCCAAGAAGAGAGGAGTAATAAAACATTACGAACATCGGAGCCTTCGAACGAGAATTTCAGAGAAGTGACATTCCACACTTGAAAAATACTACCGTGTCTGAGGTGTCTAATTACCCACTACGTCCACCCACTACGTCTACAATAGGCATCTTAGTCATCACTAGACATCTACGTCACACGTCTCGTGTATTGGTCTAAGTGCTGAAGTCTTTGGACGGTGAAATTTGATAATTATGTTAGTTAAAAATTTTAATGGAAACGCCCCTTTTCGTGAATTCTGGTTCGAAGATCGGAGCACTTTCAATTTTTTTATCTCACGGGGAATTGAACTCGGCATAAATGATAGTGTTTTTTTTTCTCTTCAAATAATAATTACCGTACTATCCAAGTTGCTGACACATTATCTTCTATCGGAAATGAGACTCGTCCGCTGCCCAGCAAAATTCTCATATCGTTTCAGATCACCCACTCCCTAACTACCCTTAAAAAACCCTTTGATGCATGAGGTGCATTGGCACATGATGTGGTGTAAATCTTCAAAAGAATGCCACACTGAAGGAAAAATGATCAGTCTTATTAGCGGTATTAAAGATAATTTATATGACGCTTATACAACCCAGGCGATTTTGTTTTTTACACGCAGTAATTAATTGAATTATTACTTTTTTTTTCCCTATAAATATTTTTCGGTAGCAGAAAGTTTTTTCATCAAATTTTTACTGCTATTTTTAAATCCCTTCTATGCACGCATCGGCGATGGATTTGGAACATGAGGATAAGAATTTGTAATTTTATTTTCAATTAGACCTAATCGTGCTTTTGGCTGATACGTAAGAATCAATCATGGCTTTTTGGTAGATTGCAAACCGGCAATCTCTTGACTACTAGACTATATCACGGTCAAACAACCCCGTTAGTGCCATTGATGCATTTGGCACATGAAGTAGTGCTGGGTAATCTTCAAAAACGCCTCACCTAGGATCAATGTCCTCTGCATATAGCGGTTGCTTCCTCCACATTCATACATCTTCTCATTACACCCAGCAAACGTCGATTCTAATTCCGACTTCCTTACATGTCCTGTTTTTCAAGTCACAGCATTGTTTTACGGGTTGCATCATATTTGCCAATTTATTTTCGGCCTTCCTCGACTATCTACATCCAGGTAATGTAGCATCATGATATCTTTATGCTCCTGCCGTTCTATTTTCATAATCCATATCGCTCTACAATGAACGAAACCAACTAAAAGACCTTTTCTTAATTTTTTTGTCGATAAGGCATGGTTATCGCGGGAGATTCAACACCTTGCATTTCTGCTCTAAAATTTCAACTCCTAGGAAAAAACCCGACTCTAGTTTTAACCAATGATTAGCCTGAGGTTATCGTCTTATAGTGCATCATCTGACACAACAAGTACATTTATGCATTCCAACACTTCAAGTGATTTAATGCATCGTCCGAACCACAAGAATAACCGTCAAATAAATCGATGAACGGCCGGCTGCACACACGCAACTGACAAATAAGCGACTCATATGTCACGTTCCGCCTGAGCCGAGTGTGCAAGCGTTAGAGCGCGGAACAAGCGATAGAGAGGCACGATCGGCCTAAGCGTTCGGTTTTGTGACGCAACTATCTCTCGTTCCAGATCCATCGGCCGATGCTCCGTGTAGAAAGGAACGAGACAGCAGCAGCATCCAAAGAGGTAAAATTAATCGAAGCAAAAAATGATAATTTATGGAAAAAAATTGTAATTCATCAATACTACTCCTGCTTTTAAATACGAATATAATGATAATTCCAGTAATTATCTTTCACCTCAATCATAAAAGTATGCTAATTTTCATCAATAATTTCTATGACGTTACACAAGTATCGCCGTAAACCGGATATTAAAGACATGTGATAAAATGATTTTTTTTCAATCTGACGAAACTTGACTAAATGCTAAGTAATTTTAGCTGAGATAAGTCACGTTTATCCATGCCTTGTGTGTGTTTATGACTCACTCGCGACCGATTAGATCTATGGTTTGGGCCGCCTAGACGAATTAAGACATTCCAAGTTTGAAGTTGATGTGTTAGGGAAAACCGCGGTGAATTGAGACATCGGAGGTGTAAAATTACACTTTTGCAAATACAAAAATATTTCACTTTCTAAGAGTCAAAGATGGACCTGAAGATGGAACCTTAAATTAAAAATTCGAGATTTGTTAGATTGAAAATATCTGCATCTATATGTAAAAATTCGCATCTGCGAATAAAAATGCATTCTAACGAAAACGCTAGAGAAAACTCTTAGCTTCAATATATTTAAAATTGAAAATACATTTATCATTTAATACATCATAATATTAACATTTATAATTAAATCCATATTAAATTGGAAGTGTATTTTCTACAAAGCAGCGGTGGCATATTGCGCATCTATCTCAGAGAATATTCTTATATGTTTGGTTGTACATGAGTTCTATAAATAATGTAATAAAATAGGGATGGGAAACAATATTTCGATATTAATATAACCTTAGATCGATTTTGATGTGTTGCGAATGGGAAAATTGTTACTTTATATATTAAACTATTGAACTCCTATCTTTATTTTGATCTATTCAATACAGTTATTTTTTTTCAGTATTAAATTATTGTTTTTAATTTTTACCTTGAAATCTCCTTTTGACAGATCAGTAGAGAAGTGAAAATGTATTTCTCACCTGCAACAAATAAAACAAACATATTAACATTTTATTTAAAACAATAAAACATTAAATACGCCAATAAAAATATGTCATAGTACACTGGTTTACAGAATTGTCTACAGTGGGCATCCAGGATAACTAACTAACTAACTAACCATCACGCCATTTCCCCGAAGGGGTAGGCAGAGAGGATAGAACGCCACACCACTCTGTCCTGGCATACTTCTCTTGCTTCCTCCACAATCAAGCAAATATACAACTTTAAAATGATAATGAAGCATTTCGAAGACAAAAAACAAGTAGTAAAGCACAGTCACGGAACACGAGCTATAGCAGCCCAAAGATTAGTGGAGCCTCGAGCCCTCAACTACTACGGAAGCAGAACGGAAGGATTCATAGTACCAAGATTATTCAATAACCTTTCAGATGAGGTGAGAGGCGCCACTAATCTGGCGCAAAGAAAAACATTGCTAAAAAAATTCCTCTTGAATAACCAAAGTTTAGAGTGTGAAGAAAGTGTTATTATTTTATGTTTTTAATTAGACATTATTTAACTAGTACAAACAATTTTATTTACATAATAATATAACAAGTGTTTATATAAAGTGCATTTTATAGAGTGTAAACTCGGTATATGAAACGCGCCGAAAAATAAGTAAAAACTTGTTTGGCGCGATCTAGATAAGATTATTTTGTTTTATTTTAGATGCCCACTTACAAGCACTTGTTTTACTTGATCATGCCACGTCTTTCTCGGCCTTCCTCGACTTCTACATCCAGGCACAGTCGCATCATATATTTTTTTAGCCGTTCTTTCATCATCCATTCGCTCTACATGACCGAACCATGGTAAAAGACCTTTCTTAATTTTGTCGATAGTGCTTATCTTATCCTTGCATTCTGCTCTAATTTCAACATTAGTGCACCTATCATACATAGTTTTACCACAAATTCACCTGAAAGATCGCATTTTAACTGCATTCAGTCTACTTTTATACTTTTTTTTCCAACTCCATACTTCGCTTTCATACATAAGGGCTGGTGCCAGAACTCCATTATGAACTGCCAATTTAGCCTCTTTTGATAAGCACTTATTAGATACGATCCAGGATAAAAGGTATAATTACCAAACATTACTTTGATAAAGCACTATTCCGATACAAACAAAACTAGTTTAACAATATAACTAATTCTGGAAATCTATTTAGTTTCTAATTTGAAGAGCATCTAAATTATTTACAGTAAAATGTCCCTTTGAGTTAGGTCCATTTTGCCCCATAAAAGCCTAGTAGGCCTCATGCCTGTAGTTCGTAAAAAGGGTAACAAATGTGGTTGGTTAGCAATGAAAATAAGTAAATACTTCATTCCTATCACGTTCATACATGGAATTTAGGTCAGCATATGGAAATTTAATAATGAAAGTGTGTAGGGCGAGCTTATCTGACACAACTCATAGTTTAATTACATGTAAAAAAAAACAGATTTTTTTATCAGCATAATGCGCAAATAAGCCCGCGTCCTAGTCTAAATACTGCTGATTACTAGCAAATTCTTAATGTTGGACCAACACGTTGGTGCCAAAAAAAATCAGCAGATTTGTTATTTTTTGACGTGATAACGGTAGAAGGGAGACAGCAGCAGCACATAAGATACAAAATGAAAGTGAAATTAACGAGTGCAAAAAAAAATGTTAATTTATGAAAAAAATTGTAATTTCTAATTGATTACTGCTTTGTTTTATACAAAATAATGATAATTCAATTCAATTCATAAAAGTATTCTATTTTTCATCAATGTTTTCTTATGACGTTATCACGTAAAATTATTGTCCGCAAATCGACTTTACAGACAACCAAAAGTTTTTATTTATAATGAGTCACCAATGCCACCACGCGTTGTATTATTTTTTAATAAAAAAAATATATAAGTACATTTTAAATGTGTCTGGATCGTGCCACCTTAAAGCATACAGATTTTTGTTATTTTTACTTAAAATATTATTTTCGCTAAACGTCCGCTGTTAACAGTACGTCTGCAGTTTGCATCAGAGCTGCGGGACGTGGACCTAATTTTGGAGGAACTGGCGGCCGATCGCTTGGCTTGGAGCCAGTTTGTGGAATCCATATGCTACGCATAGGGAGCTAATATGGAATGATGATGATGATGATGATAAGTTGATACTCTTTAATGAAATTGAGATAAATAGCAAATTACTAGTACTACTACTTTCGCTAACCCGCACCCAATGCCAATGGTTCGTAGGGCGGCAATTTCAGTGTATCAAGTTGACTCTATATTCTGCTTGGAAAATATAACTTTGAATATTCAAAGTCATCGGTTGAGATCACAGAAAACATTTTTTGTCCCAACTTTTAACAATAACATAGCGCACTTTAATGCCTTATCTCGGATGTTAAGACTGTACAATGACATAGAAAAACATATAAATATTGATGTATTTAATAATAGATGTGGTAAATTCAAGAGGGACATGAAATCTTTTTATAACCTCTGATCGAATATATTAATGCAAACTACTTAAAGCTTTTTAAACCTGTAAATTGTGTACGAGAATAATAATGCTGTGTAATTCTGTGATTGATGTGCAATATAACCATGTATGTAATTATTATGATAAAATGTAAAATGAAAGATATTGTCACATTGTAGAGTTACCTGTAATTGAATAAATAATAAATAAATCAATCTCATTTTCAGGGTAACTAGACACCTCAGACACGGTTTCAAGTATGAAATGTCACTTCTGTGAAATTCTTGTTCGAAGCTGTCGCACTCGTCCAACGCTGATCCATCGACAGTTGACTCCAAATATGTTGTAGATTCACGGGTTTCTCGGTTATACATCGAGTTTAACCTAACCTAACCAGGGCCCAAGACAGCAGACTTCAGAGTTTTGAGAATAGGTGTCTTAGAAAAATTTTAGGTGTGCGGTGGTTTGACTTTGTAAGGAACACAAAGATAACGCAACGGACACAGCAACCCTTGGTATCTACTCTCATCCGGCGAAGGCGTTTCGGCTGGCTAGGCCATATACTACGTATGCCTCCCGAGAGCCTTAACCATGCTTGCCTATTTTACAAGGCATCAGGTTCTCGGCGTCCCGGTCGTCCACTGTTGAAAATTCATCGGCAGTTTGCGTCAGAGCTGCGGGACGTGGACTTGACTTGGGAGGATGCGCGGGAGCTGGCGGCCGATCGCTTGGCCTGGAGGCAGTTTGTGGATTCCATATGCTCCACATAGGGAGCGGATATGGTATAATGAAATGAAGAAATATTAAAAAACTATATATATTCATAAAATAAAAAACCATGGTACTGAAGCCTAAGACTGATCATCCTACCTACATGTTATATAATCAAGAGACACTGCACTTGGTGTACCAATATACGTACAAGGCATTTACTAGGTTTTTTTTTTATTTTTTTTATATAATAAAAAGAAACATTTGAGTTCTTATGATATACTAAAATATTTCAGTTTTGGGGCTGCTTTCAAATAGTCGGAAATAACTGTGTCAGAAAGCAGGAAACAAGTTGTGCTGAAGTGGGATCGAACCTAGAGATTCTAATCCGGAGTCCTCGAATCTACCACTAGACCACAACCCGGTTCAATCACTAGGTCATCAGGTTCTCGGCATCCTGGCCGTCCACTGTTAGCAATACGTTTGCAGTTTGCGTCAGAGCTGCGGGACGCGGACCTGACTTGGGAGGATGCACGGGAGCTAGCGGCCGATCGCTTGGGCTGGAGGCAGTCTGTGGACTCCATATGCTCCACATAGGGAGCGGATATGGTATGATGAAGATGACACCGAGCTTGGTTACACCATGTGTATACAGAATCTACGACACAGTCTTGTTCGTCCCGTATAATTTCGTAACGAGTTCTCGCGGCTCCCAATAAATCAGTTGGTAACTGTTTCTTGTCACGACTCCTGCCTTCTACTTGCGCGTCTCCTCTACCTTCTCTGTTTAATTTCCAGACATTACTTCTGTTCTGAAAATCGGTTTTCCATAAATCACGATTCTATCCGACCTTTGTGTTTGCACTGCCTGAATTTAATTAATTAGGAACACCTTTATCGAATATTAATATAATTTTAAAGTAATGTCTTTTAAAACTGATTATAAGTAGTTCTTAGAACATTTCAGGTGAAATGATAATATAAATACTTCATTCATTTAAAGTAATGAAAATATATTTAAAGGTTTACGTTACTGTGAATATAATGAATTGAATTATTTTAATAAAATTTTGTTGATTGAATTGAATTATGTATTATGTGTAACACATAACATTGTTTTATTTAATATAATTCGAATAATAAAACTTTGTTAAATACACTTTCATCTAAAATATATCCAAAAAAAGAATTATAATTCATATTCATTAATACTAATCGCGTTATATACCTATATCTCGCCATTTCCCGAAGGGGTAAGCAGGGAGGATAGAAAGACATATCACTCTCTTTTGGCATTGTTCTCTCGCTTTCTCTAAATTCATATATCTTCTTATGCACACACGCAGATTAAAATAGCTATTAATATTCTAAGTCGCTAGATGAATTATTTGCGTTGGTGGTTTTACCATGCATCCGAGATTTATTTTAATTCATTTGGCTAAAAAAAAAATTCGTATTAATTTAAATTATTTAAACCATCTTCTTATACTTCATTACATATTTAAGTGTGTCATTTATTTATTTACTTATATTATAATGTTGTGCACACAGTGCTATGTTTGGTACAATGAACTAAGAATTTTCAGTTTGAGGTAACATATGCAACATAACACCAATTACGTGGATAACACAATGTACAAGACAAATTTCTGAAGACGTGAAGTGAGCAAACAATATACATATACAGAGTGGTTATGTTATGTCATGTGTATGTTGTGTTATGGTATGTGTGTGTGTGGAGTGTGGTGTATGTGTTGGGAAATCTGAATATTTACAAGCAGGAGACGATAAGTAAAAAGAAAATGGATACCGCCACCGCCGTCCTGGCAGACCGTCGATGACCATCCTACGGATGTATTCGGCGGAGCTGATGGATGCGGACCTAACGCGGGAAGAAGCGAGAGAGCTAGCTGGTGACAGGGTCTGCTGGAGGGATCTAGTGACGTCCACATGCTCCACATAGTAGCAAACGTGGCGAGAGAAGATGAATAAGAAGACGATAAGTCATGAATCATTACAATTATTACATGAGTATTTTGCTTTACCTATTAAACATAATATAATTTAACAAACAATTCAACAATGAACAGAAAAGTGGTTTGAAAAAAAACTTACTTTAAAAAAATAGGCCCAAATTATTCAAAAAGAAAAAACTACAAAAAATGTTCAAACACCCTCCCGAGAGCTTTTTGTATATAGTTTTCCTGGACCCTTAGCGAGAACATCGTGCCTAATAAAATACACCAGGTATTTTTTTTTTCTTTCTGAAAATCATGAAAAGATATCTGACCCAGGAGTCCGGATAACTAGAAAAGGTAAGTTCAAAATGTTAGATCCGGATTACTGCTATTCGGCCGGTTACGCCATGAAATATCCCGTAAAACTTGTCTGAAATTTGCATGTAAATTCCTTTCAGGCGTAGTACCGACAGTTTGTTCTCAACTTTTATCCTTTCAGGCTCTCCACATTCTTAGGGGAAGTTTTCAGTTTGGTAACCGTACCAGAACCACGATGCTTGCAACGTAGGTACATAAATTCATATCAATATACGTGTATGTTTTAAAAACTATATATGTTTAAAGTTAAAAATAAGTTCACGACTTCGAACAAGAATTTCAGAGAAGTTACATTCCATACTTGAAAAATACTACTAATAACTTATGTTAAAATCAAAAAACGATTTTTTTGGTTCTACGTGATTTTATTATCAAGTTAGTGACAATTGTTTCGCCTTGTAAGGGCGAACTGACTGTTATTATCAAACTGTTGATAATAACAGTTTGATAATGCCCTTACAAGGCGAAACAATTGTCACTAACTTGATAATAAAATCACGTAGAACCAAAAAAAATTGATTTTAACATAAGATATCATGGAGTTCTATAAAATAAATGCCATATCAATCAACCACTAATAACCTTTATGTACCAAAGTGGTTTAACGATTAGCTTCTTATTAGGATAAAATAAAAAAATAGCTCAAATAAATATTTGAAACAAAAGTATTTTAACTGGTGGTGGTGGTGGGATAGTGGTCACGTTGCGATTTGTAAGTCTAGAAATCACCAGATCGAAACCCCGCTTCATTAAAAGTATGTAGTATTTAAAAATTTTAATATGTGCAAAAATTGCATATTTTTCTTATAAAAAAAAACTAACTAACTAACCATTACGTCATTTTCCCTTAGGGGTAAGCAGAGAGGATAGAACGCCACACCACTCTGTCCTGGTATACTTCTATTGCTTCCTCCACATTCATACATCTTTTCATGCAAGCACGTCGATTTTTCCGACTTCTTACATGCCCACTTTCAAGCAATTGAAAAAAATATATTCTAAAAAAATAAATATTTAAATAAATATTTAAAATAAATATTCATGTACACTAGCGAATTATGGACCAATTATAGACAAAGTACGATGCAACGCCTTCGAGTGCAGTACAATGATGCCTACAGAATTATATTTAAATACCCAAGATTCTGTAGCGCATCTAACATGTTCGCAGAAGGGAGGGTACATGGATTCGCGGGACTGATGAGACATCGGGTAGCGGGAGCCAGGGATCGCCTGATGTCATCGGGAAACCAGCTGATCGCCGAGGCGTTTCTACATCAGTCACCAAGGTTGAGCGAGAGATGGGCCGCTCTCCTGGGTCCCCCAGCCCCCGGCCGACCCTAAACACCTTCGTGTGCTCGCATATTTCTTAAAATTTATTTTGCCTTGTTTAAATGACTTTTTTTCTTTTTTATATGCAGATGCATATTTTTACTTTTATTTTGTTATTATGTATTCTTTTATATGAACCTTAGAGGCTTGCACTCCCCACCTCAAGGTTTGGAATAAATTATTATTATTATTATTATTATTATAAAATACTTGTAAACTAAAAAGCGTGAACAACTTTTTACAGATACAAAATGCATCTTGTGAAGTTTCATAATGAAGACGTAAAGGTCCTTAATATTAAAATTTTCATACTTTATCTTTGACAAAACTTTTCGCTACTGAAACTTTTCATCATTAATTAAAAACACTGGAATATTCCGCGATATTAAAATTCGATAAACTGAACCTTGGCGACATAATATTACACTTTACGGTTCATTTTGCCCGACGTATGCGATGTACATTCAATATATTATTATGTATGCTATGGGACTTGCATCTAATATATGTGACGCGCATCCAAAGTATGCTATGCATCCTGCACCCAAAGTATGGCGAACTTGGCGCACGCCCGGATGATTAATATTCGCTGTGGGATAATAAATTTACACGTGCTTCCAACAGCTGTGGACAAAGTACGAAGGTTTATATTAATATAAAAAGAAGGATGAAATTAGACAGAATGCTGTTGAAATGCGATCTCTCAGGCGAATGTGTGGTAAGACTATGTATGATGTCAAAAATGACGAAATTAGAGCAGAGTGCAAGGCGGAGATAAGCATTATCGACAAAATTAAGAAAGGGCTTTTACGACGGTTTGGTCATGTGGAGCGAATGAGTGATGAAAGAACGGCTAAAAGAAGTTTAAATGCAAGTGTGCCTGGATGTAGGACCCGCGAAAGGCTGAGAAAGACATGGCATGAAAAAGTACGTCAAGTACTTGAAAGTGGACATGTGAAAAGTCGGAATAACCGGCGTATGTGCATGAGAAGATGTATGAATGTAGAGGAAGCAAAGGAAGTCTGTCAGGACAGAGTGGTATAGCGTTCTATCCTCTCTGCCTACCCCTATGTCATTTCAAAAGTGACATTCCATTCTGAGGTGTCTAGTAACCCACTCACTAGACATCTACGTCACACGTTTCGTTTATGGGCCTAAGTGCTAGAGTCTTTAGACGTTGGAATTTGATAATAAAAGGCGTAATGAAATTAACCCTAAGAAGCGTATATTTTAAGAAAATTTGTATGGAAACGCACTCTACTGAATTCTTGTTCAAAGGTTTTGGTTTCATTTTTCAATAATTGTTAAGTTTTCTAATTCAATTTTACTCAACACACAAACACTGTATAAACGTGTAAAAAATGCTATACGTGAGTAATGAAACCCCGTTATTTCTCAGAATCTTACAGAGAACCAGATTTGCGATGTAAATAAGACGGTAATGTACGTAGTAAACGGTATTTCTCGTTTGAGCAGGGTATAAAAAGTATGCAAATTCCATAACAAAGCATATTTCAAAGAAAAATTCCTAACAGATGTAAAGTGAATTTTTAAAACATTTTTCACTGTCACCAAAAGAAATATTAATTTTTTTCATCATGGTAATGGTACCTTTTTTCATTTAAAAAGCATCATAATTCTTTTTTGTATTTATGAACCCACTATTATTTATAATTTGCTAAGTACAATTTTGACGTTGGCATAATTCGTAGATATGCTTATATTTTTGTTTCAATAAAGAAAATAGCCCTTACTTTAAGAGATTATTAATTATTTATTAAGTTGCTTAGAAATGCTGTATAGAAGTATTAAAAAATGACACCACGCAGGAAGGTCTTAGGTTTGATCCCTGATAAGTTTTATATTTGTGGTGTGTTTTTTTTTGTGATAAATTTTTCCAATGTGGCTTTTACGAACATTTATTTTAAAAGCCTGTAAAAAGCCATTTTGCCAAAAATAAGTTTTATCTTTTCGGGTCGATGTTTTGTGATCTCACCAGGATTCAAACCAAAAACCTCCCTGTGATTTATGCTAAGCCCACGACAGACAGCGTGATAGCTAAACGCCTTTGTTATGTCTAGCCTTGGATAAATATCTGCATTGCCGTTGCATGCGGTCGGCTATAGCCATGTTATAGCTGTTACGGTAAATATAGCTTTAGCTAAAGTTAAACTATAGGTGTATAGAGGGTGTTATTGTTAACGTCAGAGTGTCGCAAGAACCTCCGTAGAATAACACTGTGGAGTATGCAAAACATTTTTCATAGTATTACAAAGTGCCTTATCAAAGATTCATAGAGGAGTATTAAGGTATTGTTTTTGGAAGCTAACAATCGTAAAAATGTGATAAATACAAGATTCTAAAGTGAAATAAAAAGACAGAAAAAAACAATTTTATAACAAGATTTTGAAAATTTTAAAAAATGGGGTTTTTTTAAAAAATTTTGGTTTTTATCGATGGTTTTCCGCCAATTTAAACCCACAAAAACCCTCATTTTTTTGGATAAGACAAAAAATTATATAAACTTTTTTTATTTTATTTAAACATAATTCTTGAATTTTTAAAGGACAATAAATTTTAAAAAATTAAATTTTTTAATAAACCCCTTTCATGAAAAAAAAGAAT